>OZ053301.1:25711857-25915483 GCA_964056655.1 Arabis hirsuta
TACTCCTTTAACCGTTCCCATGCCTCACAGAAGGACTCTCCCGAATGTTGTTGGAACGAGGAGATTTTGTTCTTCAAATTCGCGGTTTTAGTCTTCGTATAGAAGTGGTCCAGAAATGCAGCTCTGCATTGTGCCCAAGTCATAATGGAGCCAGCAGGTAGGGACTTAAGCCAACGCGAAGCCTTATCCGCGAGTGAGAAGGGGAATAGCTTGCACTTTAGGAAATCCGGGTTCATCCCATTAGAACTCATCGTGGAGCAGATCTTCTCGAAGTTTTCTATATGGTCCATCGGAATTTCAGCAGGCAGCCCATGGAACATATGCTGCTTGACCAGCGATATCAACTGAGGCTTGATCTCATAATCTTGCCTTTCAACAGTCGGTGGAACAATAGCAGCTCGGTTCCGGTAGAAAGCATGAGGATTGTCCATATCCCCTATGGTTCGTTGCTGCTCACGCGCGCGTTGTTGCTGCTGTTCGCGCGCGTGCTGCTGTTGCATCTGAGTCATCTGCTCTTGCAACCTTTGCAGCTCAGCTGCCATATCGTTATCGCCTTGATCGCCCATATCAGCGAGATTAGGTCTTTGTCGTCTGTTTTCTCGTTCTAGTCTCGCGAGTGCAGGATTACTCAAAGTGACGAGGGGAGTTTGAAGATTTCTCCTTGTTGTCCTTGAGTTCATGCACCTGAAACACACATAAAGAAAAACAAAAGAACGAGATTAGTGCTTAGTCTAAAATCGTAGTCGAGAAATAGAGGTATCGAGTTGGTCCCCGTCGCAACGGCGCCAAATTGATGAAATACAAAACTTGTCATTTATCCGGTTTCCAAAATTAAAACCTAGATTCACCTATTCGAATGCAGAATAGTGAGGTTCGTTAAAGGGACCAGCAATACGCTCTATTTCTATTGATTACTAGTTTCAGCTAAGCGATTCAAGTTGGTTTAAATGTGTCACGATAATTAAAGTAAAACAAAAGTAAATTCGGTGTAAACAATTATGGGAAAGGCGTTAGGTTAGGGAATATTCTCAGGGAATCGAACAATCAGGAATCAAGCAATTATTCAGGTATGCGATTACGAGCAAGTCTAGAACTCAACCATAAATATAAGCAGATCCACTTTCGTGGCAACTACAACTTTAATGAATCAATCTAACACCCTAACTGTCGTTGAGGTTAATAAAGATTATCAAGCTTTAGCGATTAGGGTTAATATGTTCACAATTTGCCTTAACTTCAACTTTCGTTGGCTAAGGATCAAATCGCCCATCTATGTCAATTCCAGCAATTTACAAACTTTTGATAAGTAAATTCAACCTAAGATCAAAGGCTAGATGATCAAGCTAACCTAGGCAATACGATCGATTATAGGTGGAGACTATCGAATGATTATGTAAAATCCTATCTATGCTTAATTCATGACATCAATTCCCATCGAAAATCCCTCAACCTAACTAGATGACTACTCGCTCATGGATAAACGAAGAACAGCAGCAAACAACATGATAAACATCATTAAAATCGAAATAAATAAGAGAAGGGTTTAGAAAACTTCGATAGAAACGTGGAGAACAATCCAAGCTCACAAGCTTTCTCCACCAAATGAATATCTCTCTCTCAACAAGTGTTTATCTCTCTCTCTCTCTCTCGATAAGAAGTATCACTGCTGCTGCTGTTTTCGTGATGAGTATGGCGCAATACGTCTCTCTCTCTCTCTCTCTCGTCGCAGCTTCACTCACGATCTCTCTCTCCTTTTGATTCTCCTTGCGGCTGTGTGTGTGTGTCGCGAGTGCTGGCTCTCGTTTTTGGGCTGCGTGATAGTCCTTTTATAGGCCTTGGCGGCTGGCTTTTAAATCTAGGGCTTTAGAAAATAGGTTAAATGAAGTTTCCATAATCTGTCCGCTGGGGAGCACCTACTCCAGTGCAAGTGCTCTCTGGGCTTCAGGCGCTCCCTCTCCCTGAATGTGCAAAAAGAAGCCCAACTTCATTCCTTTCTTGCCGAATTCGATTGCAAGCCCCATTCATTGCTTCCAGCCACTTTTGTACCTAAAATGACTCGATAGAGAGTAAAAGACTCGATAAAAGCTTACAAATCAAGGGTTAGAATGCGCCAAAAACGCATTATATCACAGAGCGGTGTGCTTACTCCAGCCGCAGATAGGTCACACGATGGCTTGTGCCAGAGTTGTGCCAGGTCGTGCTGACCACACGCTAGCGTGTGTCGGCCAGACGCATGGTCAAGTGTACCCTCACTGCCAGGTGTCGCGTCCTGGGCAGTGCTGGTGGGACGGTATGAGCAAGTGGCCGACACCTGTCCAGCTGCTTACTCGCGCGTATAAATAGGTCGACCCGACCTGGTAAGCAGGACACACGAAAACCTTGCCTTGTATCGATCACAATCAGTCCACGACCATTCCGACCTGATCAGTCCGAACATAATCAGTCCACCGCGAGCCTTACCGAGTAGTTTTGGGAGGACTTAAGGTAAGTGTTCCTAGACCGAAATCCTTCCTTTCCGACTTGTTTCTCGTTCGGATCGTGATGCTAACCTTAGTTTCTTGATCAAATGGCCGGAACCATGTTGGAACGTGGATTCAGTTTTCATTAGGTTTCCAAGTAATGAGAGTTCCGCGAGCAAGTCTTGGTCCATTCTGATACGATCTAGTGTTCTAGTCCAAGTTTAAGGAAATCGAGAGTAGGAAACTTTGGGCAAAACCGCGAACATTCACCAAGTTAAAGGTGAGTCTCGGTGATGCGTGTTGCGTGTTTAATTAATAATCCAGTGAGGTTCATGGCTGCGTGATTGATAGAGTTGCTAATTGTTGTTTAAAACCTTTAGCATGTGAAAAATACTAAGTAAAACGTTGATGCATATAAATTATGAGTACATACAACTTAATAGTTTGTAAAACTTATAAATTATGATTGCGGTAAGACGTTCCCTTGAGGTCGTGGCTTGGCTAGTACGTTGAGTACTAGTATAAGTACACGAAGACACGGAGAGACGGGATTGCAGCCTTTGGCCGTGTACTACATGACGATGCAGAATTTCCGGTGCGGATCTTTATTCATATAAGACCATTGGAACGGTGAAGGATCTGAAGTCCTTAGCCTTTGTGGCTTCGGGCTGAAAGATACCTTGTGATTGAACGTGAAGGGAACCGGTCTACGCGGAAAGTCTTACTGAAATACTTTGTTATTGCATAGCACATCACATTTATCAACTAGATTTGTATGTCTGCGTGTGATTGTTATTTTGGGTTTGGTTGGGAATTTATTATTGAATGTTAGGGGAAACCCCGACTCATTGAGCAATTAGTGCTCACGACTCTACCTGTGTTGCAGGTGACCATTATCGGGTAGACCACCGGGAGCCAAAGGAACGTTAGAAAACCAGGGATAGATTTCTTTGCTTTTTGTAAATGAATAATGTTTATTATGTACATACTGTTTTTGGAGTAATAGACTCATCATTGTATATTTCTGTATAACACATTCAAAGCTTAAGTATAATTATATAAAAAAAATGAGTTTGAATAAATTCGGGTTTCATGTGATACCAGTCTTTGTCCGGACGAACTAACCATCAGGTATGTCTCGGGTTGGCAAGCCTTGAGATGTAATCGATGGGGATGAATACCTAGAAGTCTTGTCTAAGGAATCCGGATGGGTTCCGGGAACCTCTGATCGGACGTTTAGGTATTCATCAGTAGCGTCTTCAGTCTATAAATGATCAGGGGCGTTACATGCACCATCACCACCATGTCAAAAATAAGTATTTATGGGCTTTGGAGGAGCATAACTATGATTCTTGGACCTAGTAAATACTTTTAAGACTAAGACCATATGCAGAGAGTTTTCTGAAGTGCATAATGGGAAATGGCCTGAAGTACATAGTGGGAAATGGCCAGAAAACATCCTTTTGGTATGACTGGTGAACTCCCTTTGGCTCACTTATCAAGCTGTTTGGTCTAACTGGACCTAGAAATCGTCAAATCCCTCCAGATGCAAAGGTTTCTCAGTCTTGTAATGGTCACGGGTGGCTGCTACCTAGTGCAAGATCAGACAATGCTGTGTTGCTACAAATGCATCTGACTACTATTCTTTTGCCTACAACTTGCTATGATGAGGATAGAGCTATTTGGCAGGTGGGGGATGTCGACTGTTTGGGGTTTTCTTCATCAAAAACTTGGGAGGCAATGAGGCCTAGACAAGACAAGAAGGATTGGTCAAAATTAATTTGGTTTAAAGGTTCAGTCCCTAAACATGCTTTTAACTTGTGGCTCACTAATGTCAACAGGTTACCAACAAGGGAAAGGTTGTTCTCTTGGGGTTGTATCTCAAATTCAGGAATATTGCCTTTGTTCGACAATGATCGAAACCAGGGATCACCTGTTCATCAAATGCAGTTTCTCAAGTCACATTTGGAGGTTAATCTTTTCAAGACTGTTTCCATCTCACGCACAAATCACGAACTGGGCGGACATGCTGTCATGGACAAAGCTTTCCTCGGATGCAGGACTATCACTTCTTAGAAAAGTCGTGTTGGGAGTAGCCATCTTCCACATCTAGAAACAACGGAATAATTTGTTGCACAACAACCTTCGTCTCACACCGCTTACTATCTTCAGGAACATTGATCGTGAAGTTCACAACACGATTAATTCTAGAAGGTATAGAAAGCGATGGCGAAACCTCATGGTTTCGTGCATTCGGTAACTTAGCCAAAATCTTAACCAAATCTATTGTAACTTTTCTTTTCCTTTTTTTTTGCCAAAATTACTCTTTCTATAGGAAATGCTTTTTGTATTACCTAAACATTTCATGATATATAATATTTTACTATTTCGCAAAAAAGAAAATACTAGTGCATTTAGTCCTCCTATTTGAGGATGACAAAGAGGACGGATACAAAAAGCCGAATGCATACCATTTAACAATATCCATTGGAGCCAAAGAATTGGGTCTTAATATTTTAGGTCTAGCTTAGTCATGTTCCTATATTAAAAAAATTAAAAAAAATTGAACCAAACTTTTTTTTTTAATAACAATGATACGAGTATGAATCAAATAACACAATAGCAGAACCAGCTAAAATTTATCTGAAAATTAATTATACTAGATGAATACCCGTGTATACACGCGGATTTTTTTCCACATCTTTATGATTTGTATTTTGCTAAAAAATTTACATTTTATGTATTATTATTTGGTTTTATAATAGTTTTAAAAGATATATATATATATATACTGTTGTATATCTTGTATAGTTTTGGTTATATATATAAATTGTTATTATCAACTTTATGTATCATGTTTGAAGATGGCTTCCAATGTATCTTTGTTCAACACAGTTTATCTTTTTTTTTTAATGTCATCTGATGTTATTGATAGGATAAACCGAAACCTAAATACATAAGTGTTACATCATAAGTCGGCGAACAACTAGATGTTCCCGAAAGCATAAGCCGATGGACTACGAAATGTCCTCAGAAACTTATAAACTACCGGATAAGAAAACACTAAACTAAAACGTTAGATAATATACAAGAGAAAAATGACTGAACTAGGAATTCTAAAGACGAAGAGACAAACTTTGCCGAAAACCAACGTGAAGACAAGATACAGAACACGAGACAAGAGAATCCAAGTGGCCAATATAAGGGAAGGAACCACAAACTCACCTCAAAGTATCCAAGCCAGACACCCAAAAGACGGGAGATGCTAACTGCTTTGACATCTGCTTTTGATGGCAAAACCCCAAGCCTTAAGCTCCACACGAAAACAGCACTCACAAAGTCGAAAGAACAAGACACAAGGCAGGTGATTCATGAAGCCGACAACAAGTGCAGCTAGGCCACAATGCCAACAACTCCGAAGACTTGTAAAAGCGGCACTTGCTTCAACATGAAGACCGAAGCAAATGACTAGAACCGAAGCTTCAACCAATAGAGAGCCTTTCACATGACAGCCATAAACCACCTAATACCAACAAACACTAAAGCCTAGAAGAAAACAACCAAAGATGCAACCTACAAAGACTGAAGAACAGAGCCATCAATGAGAGCGACCCAAGGCGAGAAGAGAAACCAAACCTGACCTTAAAGAAAACAGAAGCCGCGAGAAGGAGAAAAGAACCACCAGTCCAAATCTGAGGAGCTGAGAAGACTCACTGCTCCGTTGCTCATAGAAGCAGCCCCTCCCAAGACCAATGAGATCCTAACTCCAACGAGACCCCCACACTACAAAGCAAGCCAGAAGCGAGACCAGCCAAAAGAATCAGATTGCAAAGAACCGAAAGAGGAAGCAAATGAAACCGAAACCAGCCGCACAGAGCACAAAGCGCCCGACGACAGAGACCGTCACATCGTCAAGCTACACCGGAGACCTAGACAAACCTGACCACCGAACTGCTCCTCATTCCAAGCCCAGATCTGGAACCAAACCCACCAAGAAGATCCTCCAAACCAACCTAGAAACTACCGACAACAGAAAGAAAACAGAGAGATTAACACACATGGGTTCCGGCACCGGCGCTAAGGGAGCCGCCGGCACCGGCGCTAAGGGAGCCGCCGGCCACCGGATCCAACGAAACGGGTGAATGAAGATCTGAAGCGGCGGCCACTCTTGGGCTGCCTAATCACACAAAGTTAATCACACAAAGCCTAATCACACAAAGTTAATCTTTTGAATAAAATTTTTTTTTTCCAAAACCTGTATACAATGATTGAGGTAAATGTGAAAAATTGAAAAATTTGAGGTAAATGATTAACATAACATTTGAGGCAATTTATTTGAATGGTATAGTGAGATCAATACACAAGTAGCATTCCGAATAATGGAGTAACAAGATTAGTGTTGTACCCGTTTATGGCATTCCGAATCACGGAGCAGAAACTCATGTTTACAGCATTTTAAAGCTAAGGATCAAGGATCAATTTTGGTTGTACCTGTTCTTGTTTTGTATACCAGCTTAATTTACACATCTTTATGACAGACTAATAAGTCCAGTGTAACCATTCCAAAGTTTGAATATTTTCGTCTATCAAATCATATAATTGGTAGAAGAATTTCAGAATTTGAAATATCAGAGTTTGAGCTCCGAATTGAATTAAAAAATTCTTAGGATAAATAAAATATTATTGAGATCAAGGTTTCTTGAGATTTAGTCTCAGAAAGCTGCTTTAAAAATACAAGGGAATGAAGATTAAATCCAACGACATACATGTCTAGAATGAGTACTTGCAACAAATACGATTTTGAATCACATTTTATGGCGGCATAAACAATGTGGTACAACTCATAATTATTACACAACAATGTCGTACAACTCATATAATTATTACATCCTTGAGAGCTTATCTCGACGCTTTGTTTGTCAAACCACATTTGTACAAGAATTTTGTTTCTCTTGTCCGAGGTAAGAATAATGTTAAATAATATAGGGGAAAATTGAAAATAAATGATGGTTTTTTTGGAGTTTATTTATCTATACCTTTATTACTTAAATTTGGTGATATATATTTTAATTTAGTTAAAATCCTATTATGCCTTTAATCATAACTATTATATTTAATTATATTTTAGGGACTAATTAACAATAATATTTATTGGTTGAGTTGGTTGATGAGTTATAAATTTTTAAATGATGTCTCAAGTTCGAACATTCCTTCTCTCTTTTGTTTTAATATTTTTTATTTAATCAATAATAATATTTTTTTAATACAAAATAACCAAACAACAATCTTATAAATAATGAAATCTAGTTTGTTACCGAATCGTTAAGCAACCAACACAAATTGTTTTTCAATTTGGATTTATTCCTGAATCGTCATAAAACCAGTACAAATTGATGTTCTGATTGTTTAACATGTTTTCGTTAATGAATTACAGAATTTGAATGCAATAACTCATATTTTAATTCGAAACTGTGATAACAATCTTAATAATTTAGTCATATTTTTGAAGTTTCACGAATAATTTCTTTTAAAATATTTTCTAATTATTTATGAAGGCCCTTATGAACCATTAAATCCTTTTAAGAAAAGGCTAATTGCATTTACTCTACGTTTATTTACAAGTTTGTTTTTATTATGCAAATCTTTAATCACTAATATTTGGTATATGTACACTATGCATTAGTTACATACATCTGATCATGTTCAAATTCTAAACACGTGAAAATTCATCAGAAAAACGTTAGGTTATACAGAAGAAAAATGGACAATTTACTGAATTCTGAAAAGAAAAAAATGTGTATTCTAAATTCTTCAGAATGTAATCTTACAATATATTTGATTTCTTAAACTGTTAGATTCATTTAAAGATTTGGAATATTTAGTTTTCTTAATTTTTGGGATTCTACATATAGAAGCATACGTATTCTAAATTTTGAAGAACATATAGCAAATAGAAGAATACGTATTCTAAATTTTGAAGAACATAGAGCAAATAGAAGAATACGTATTCTAAATTTTGAAGAACATAGAGCAAAGTCCAGTTGACGTATTCTGAAATTGTCTTCCAAAGTTTGTAGAACGTTAGAGTATTCTAAACTTTTTAGAACATGTACAATGTTCATATTACGTAATCTGAATGTTTTAGAACATGTATAAATTTCAGAAAATGTCTTCTAAACAAACTAGAACGAATTTATAAGTATAAAATTTAACCTCTTGGTTATCAAACAACAATTGTTCCTTCGATAAAAAGTCTTATTCAATTGTTTCTCACATATTTAACAAAAAAAATTTAGAAAAAATTAATTATTTATAAAAAAGGATAATTTAGACGTAAATGAAATATTTCAAATAAAGGTATAGATGGACAAAATCTATAGAAGATGTCATTTATTTTCAATTTTCCCATATAGCAGTCTTGACCTCCAAAGCTCGAATACACAATAAGTTGCTATTAATTATCGCACCGCTTACAATATGAAACAATGCTAAACTATCTGCACATTATTTGATACAAAAATTAAGGTAAATGATTAGAAGAACAAATGCAACTAACTTTGTCATGATATGATTTTCTAGTGCTAAATATGTGAGACTACTAATATAAAAACAAATTACATCGACTAACTGTATTATAAGAACTTAGAGGAAGACAATAGGCTTATACCATCCAAAACATAGACGTAGAAGCCTTGAAAAAAACTTGTAATAGTTGCTGTGATGGATTTCTACAGTAGCAGAAGGTTTCAACAATCTGATTTTTAAGGTGGTGATTTAATGAACTGCTTGTACCTTTTTCTCACAAGTCCTTTCGATTCCCATGTGTCCGCATTTGTGTTTGTGATTGCGTTTGCATTTGTGTTTACTCCCTCCCCTTCTCTTCCTGCAACGGATGCTATGCTATGTAACGACTTCGAACCAAAAATTGGGATTTTTGGTCGTGCGTCGATCGACGTAGGTGGTGTGCGTCGATCAACGCAAGATTAAATTGAACCGGATCGGTTCGATTTAAGTGTCGGTTTGCGAGCCGGTTTAGGGTGAAACCCTAGGGCTTCCCTATATAAAGGGGGTGGCCGCATTTTTGGGACTTTTAGAGTTTCCAGAAAAGTTTCAGAGAGTTTCCAGACAGATTTGTGAGAGGAGATTCGTTCGTGAGGCTATGAGATTGTTCTTGATGCTTGTTGTTCTTGGAGAGTATTCTTCGCGTTCTTCATCCTTTTCTCATCTTTTTCTTTCCAGATCCAAGGTGAGTGCGTGACCATGGCTTATCTGGGTAAAACGATTGATAAAATGCTTTTGATTGTTGTTATTTGGTAGATTTCGTGTGGTTTTGAGTGGATTTGTGTGCAGGGATCGATGTGATTCGATCCAGGATCGAACCATGAGAGGATAGGCTCAATCCTGGGATCTGTGACATTGCGTCGATCGACACACAAGGCAGTGCATTGATCGACACCGAGGTTGTGTGTCGATCGACACACTGGATGCATCGATCGACACATGGTGGTTGTGTCGATCGACGCATTGCTGTTTTGGGCGAACTTGTGTTGATTGTTCGTGCCTTGCATTGTTGATTGTTCACCCTAGTATTGTATCATTTTCTTATGTCTGTGTGTATAGCCTTGTAGATGGGATGACCGTCTCATTGAGTATTTGTGATAATACTCACGCATCTCGTATAACCATGTGATGTAAGTAAAGACAAGGTTTGATCATGGAATAATGGCCGGGAAGAGGAGATGATCTAAAGTCTCGTGTTGGTTGCTTATGAGCTAGTTAGAATTGCTAGGGTGTTAGTAATTCTGGAATTGTTACTGAATGTTTTATTGGATTATGGTTTATGAATTGAATTGAATTAGTGGTTTCAATAAAGTATGAGATTTATTGAATGTTGTTATTGGTTATTGATTGTATTGTTTCCGCAGTTTGTGTTGTTGACCTATTGCGGATTATTATTTATGATAATAATAATCCGAATCTGGAAAATTTTAAATTTTTATGGGTTAGGTTGTTTCATTTTGGTATCAGAACCCTTATGGTTCTAGGGCGGGTGCACTTGATTGATTGATTATGTGAGTTAGTCGATTGATTGTTGTGTGGGTTTGGAGTCCTAGATCATCTTCTCCGAGCCTTCAATGAGATTCCACGGTAAGTGTTGTTTGACTTTTCTGTTTTTCTAGTATTCTTAATATTCTGCTGGGTAGTGCAGAGAGATGGCTAGAGGTACTAAATGCAGAGGTCGTGGGGGATGTGGAGGCCGAGGTGGTCGTGGTAGGCATGGGCGCGGGCGGAGACTTGAGAGCGAGTCTACTGCCGCGAGTGTGGCCTAGGAGACCACGCGGGAGCAGGTGGCCGATTCGCATGCGTATCAAAAGGGGTCCATGGGTGTGGCCACTTTGAGCGCCAGTGTGAGGACTGGTGGGACGGGTGTAGGTTATGGTACAGCGGGCCCAGGTGGGGGTGCTGCTGCAAGTGAAGCCTAGGATCGAGATGATCGTCTGGCAGGTCTGCTACAGTTGATCTTGGAGCGGTTGCCATGTGGGGTGCCGGCTTAGGATCAGGCTCCTATAGTGCAGTCGGAAGTGGTTGGTGTGCAGCCAAATGTGGCTAGGGTGCAGCCGGGTGTGGCGGTTGCTGAAGAGCTCCCATCCTACCTTAGGATGATGGAGCAGATGCAGAGGATTGGCACCGGATTATTCTCGGGTGGTGCCAAGCCTCAGGAGGTGGATTTGTGGAGGAGTAGATTGGAGCATAACTTCCAGTCTCTCGAGTGTCGTGGACCTACCAGTTCATTACCTTGATGGTGATGCACATCTCTGGTGGCGAGGTGTGGTGGCTAGGAGAGCTCAGGCGGGTATGGACTGGGAGGATTTTGTGGCTGAATTCATCGCCAAGTACTTTCCGCATGAGGCGGTGGATCGCTTGGAATTGCGATTCTTGGAGTTGACTCAGGGGGACCAATAGATCCGGGAGTTCAATGAGGAGTTCGGTCGGCTTCTGGTGCATGTCGGTAGAGATTTCGAGGGCGAGCAGGCCCAGGTGAAGAGGTTCCTGAGGGGACTTTGACCAGATCTGAGGACTCGCTGTAGGGCGAGTAGGTTCGCAATCAGGGCGGTGCTGGTGGAGACCGCTGCTACAATTGAGGATGATTTGAGGGAGCAGGTTGTGGTGGTTAGTCTACCGGTTCAGCAGCAGAGGAGGTCGCAGCAGTAGGTGGTTCCGAGCAGGGGCGAAAAACCTGCGTAGGGACAGAAGAGGAAGTGGGAGAGCACTTCAAGGCCTAGTCAGGGTGGTTCGATATGCTTCGGGTGTGGAAGCATGGATCACCAGGTAGCGAGCTGTCCGAAGGAGTGAGTCTCGGGGAGCACAGGTGTGCTATCACTGCATGGAACCGGGAAATATCAAGCCCAGGTGTCCCAAGTTGCAGCATATGGCGGTGACGGCGGTATAGCCGGTGGCTTAGATTGCAGCGGCACCGCGGGTGTTCACTTTGGTGGAGGCAAGTGCTTCTAGCGCCAGACCGATCACAGGTAATTTCATAACTTGACTTGTTAAATTCTAAGGTGTTTGAATTTTAGTCTGTTTAAGAATTTGTGAGTCTGTGCTAGAATGTTAGGGTTCTTAGGCACATGGAATTTGTGCAGGGATCTTAGTAGTGGACGGTTGTGAGTCCCATGTTTTGTTTGATTTTGGAGCGACGAATTGCTTAATTACTCCAGAGTGTGCGAAGAGAAGTGGAATCCCGAGCGATTCCGATAAGCTGTCGGGATTAGTTAAGGTTACGGGTGACAAGTCTTTGGCTACTTTCGGGCAGGCTCGTGGTGTGGGTATTCTGGTGGCAGTAGAGTTGATGCCAACAGATTTGATTATTAGTCCGGTGGAGTTGTACGATGTTATTCTGGGTATGGATTGGCTAGATTGGTACAGAGTTCACCTGGATTTTCATCGAGGATGAGTTGTGTTTGAGCGGGAGGTGGAGAGGTTGGTTTATCAGGGAGTAAAGCCAGCTTCCGAGAGCCTTGTGATTTTGGTAATTCAGGTAGAGCAGCTGATGGAGAAGGGTTGCGAGGCGTATTTGGCGACGATAGTGATGTCATAGACTGTTGGAGAGGTTGTCGTTGGGGATATTTGAGTTGTTCAGGACTTCCAGGATGTTTTCCAGTCGTTGATGGGATTACCGCCGTCTCGGTCTAATCCTTTGACGATTGAGTTGGAGCCTGGGATGACCCTGATATCTAAGGCGCCTTACCCTATGGGTTTAGCAGAGATGGCAGAGCTGAAAAAGCAGCTGGATGATCTTTTGGGGAAGAGATTTATCCAACCTAGTGTTTCACCGTGGGATGCGCCGGTGTTGTTCGTGAAAAAAAAATAAGCGTTTCCGGATATGCATCGATTACCGAGAACTTAACCGAGTCACTGTGAAGAACATGTATCCTTCACCGCGGATTGATGAGCTGTTGGATCAATTGCGGAGGGGCTACTTGGTTCTCGAAGATCGATTTGGCTTTGGGTTATCATCAGATTCCTATCGACGAGGCGGATGTTAGGAATACTGCTTTCAGGATGAGGTATGAGTATTATGAGTTCGTAGTGATGCCTTTCGGGTTGACGAATTCTCCAACAGCGTTCATGAGGTTGATGAATGGAGTGTTCCAGGAGTACCTGGATGTGTTTGTGATAATCTTCATTGATGATATCCTGTGTGTCCCGAGAGTCCTGAGGAGCATGAGGTGCATTTGAGAGTGGTTCTGGGGAAGCTGCGGGAGCAGAAGTTGTACGCGAAATTGAGCATGTGTAGTTTCTGGCAGCGAGAGATGAGTTTTCTTGGCCACGTAGTGTCTGCAGAGGGAGTTTCTGTGGATCCGGCTAAGATTGAGGTTATCAGAGGATGGCCTAGACCGAGGAATGCCACCAAGATCATTAGTTTTCTCGGGTTGGCGGATTACTATAGGAGGTTCATCAAGGGTTTTGCGAGTATGGCGCAGTCGATGACAAAGCTTACGGAGCCGTTGGGGTTTTAGTAGCTCAGAAGAAGGATTAGAGTTTGATTGATGCTTTTAAGGTTGCAGGTTCAGAGTATCTGGTCTCGGCGAATGAGACGATACTTGTGAACGGGCGGGTTTGTGTACCCAAGGATGAGGATCTGAGGCAGGAGATCCTGAGAGAGGCTCATGCGAGCATGTTGTCTATTCATCCGGGAGCGACCAAGATGTATCGTGATCTGAAACGGTATTATCACTAGGTCGAGATGAAGAGAGATGTCGCTAACTGGGTTGCAGCGTGCAACGTGTGCCAGTTAGTGAAGACTGAGCATCAGGTTCCGAGCGGGTTGTTGTAGAGTTTGCCCATTCCAGAGTGGAAGTGAGACATGATCACCAAGGACTTTGTGACAGGGTTACCGGTTTTGCGGACGTACGATGCGATTTAGGTGATTGTGGATCGTCTGACCAACTCAACATATTTTCTTGCCATTGAGGAGACCGACGGAGCTGGTGTTGGCTAAGAAGTATGTACGGGAAATAGTGAGACTACACGGGGTGCTAGCAAGTATCGTGTCAGACAGGGATCCGAGATTTACTTTAGAGTTCTGGAGGATGTTCTATGCGGAGATGGGCACTAAGGTGCATATGAGCACATCTTACCATCCTTAGACAGATGGGCAGTTTGAGAGAACGATTCAGACACTTGAGGATTTGCTGAGGATGTGTGTGCTGGATTATGGTAGTCATTGGGCGGATCACCTGAACCTGGTAGAGTTCGCGTATAACAATAGCTACCAGGAAAGTATTGGGATGGCTCCATATGAGGCTATGTATGGGAGGTCATGTCGTACACCATTATGCTGAACTCAAATGGGGAAGAGGAGCATGTTTGGTGCGAATTTTGTTCAGAAAACGACGGAGAAGATCCGTGTCTTGAGGCTAAACATGAGGGAGGCTCAGGATCGGTAGAAGAGTTATGCCGATAAGAGGAGGGAAGAGCTGGAGTTTGAGCTGGGAGATCTGGTGTATCTCAAGGCGGCGATGTTGAGGGGTCCTAACAGATCCATTTCATAGAATAGGCTAAGTCCGAGATTTATGGATCCGTTCAAGGTTGTGGAACGGATCGGGCCAGTAGCTTATCGGTTGAAGTTACCTCAGAGTATGAAGGCCTTTCATAAGGTCTTTCATGTGTCGATGCTACGGAAGTGTTTACATGAGTCTGAGGAGGTGTTGGCTATTATTCTAGAGGATCTTCAGCCCAACATAACGTTGGAGGCGAGATCTGTGAGGATTCTCGAGAAGAGGGTCAAGTTGCTGCTCCGGAAGAGGATACCGTTGGTGAGAGTCGCGTAGAACTGTGACGGTATTGAGGAGGAAACTTGGAAACCAGAAGCGAGGATGAAAGCAAGGTTTTCGAAGTGGTTCGAGAAGCAAGTGGAGGCTTGAGTTATTTTTTTTTGGTTTTCAGTGTCTGTGATAGCATGTTGCTATGAGTTTGGATGTAGTTTTTGTTTTGTGTTGTAACGATTATACTTTGTGAGATTTAATAAGATGAGTTTTTTTATTAAATGTGTTTTTAAGACGTGTGTTTTTATGGTATGACTTGTAGGTCATGTATTCTGATGACTGGTGGGGTCATATAGAGGTCTAGTGATAGAAGTTCTATGTGAGTTATAACTTGTCTATCAGCTAGAGAGCTACAAATAGAAGTTCTAAGTGAGTAAGACTGTCTATTTTCTAGTGAGGCTAGAAGTGGAAATTCTATGTGAGTTACAGCTGTCCATGTTCTAGGGGAGTATGTAGGGATGCAGGTGTGAGTAGAACTTGTCTATTCTCTAGATGACGCTGGTAAATAGCAGTTTTATATGAGTTAGAACCTGTCTATTTTCTAGGAGGAGTTTGGAAACAGAAGTCTTATGTGAGTTAGGACTGTCTTTTCGAGGGACTCTAATGTAAACACCCTGGTGATTGGGTTATTTTGGATGGCCTAGTGATTGGTCATGAGGTGATATTCCGGGATAGGGAATGTCATGATGGAACCACGAGAGGTGATTTTGGTCGACAAGTGCTTATGATTCACGTTACAGAGTTGATTGTTCCAAGGGATAGTGGTTTCCCTAGATATACTTGAGGGAAGAGTGAGGTTCTCTCCGGGGGGATAGTGGTTTCCCTACATATACTTTGAGGGACAGGGATCTCTCCACAAGATGTGTGATTCCTCTGCAGCCGATAGCTTGACGGACTGTGTGTCCCAAGAGTGGGAGGGGCTGGAGCATACCGAGAGCTGGATGGACGGCGGTCCTAAAAGTAGGAGGGGTATGATATACATCGAGAGCTCAAAGAATGACGATCTTGAGAGCAGAGGGGTGTATATAGATATGAGTATGAGCAATAACGTCTGTAGGATGATTGTAAGTATGAGACTAGATGAATTTCAGGGATCGAGAGTGGATCTCAGGTGGTGCTGACCGGGTATGGTCAGGATGGTAGCCGTAGTGAGACGGTGTTATGTGATTGAGATCGGGAGATGAACTCAGGTAGTGCTGACCGGGTTCGATCAAGATTGTAGCCGTGGTGAGACGGTGCAATGTGACTAGTGTGAGACTAGTTCAGTTTCTGGGATTAGGTGCTGGTCGGGTGGGCCAGAAGTGTTGATATCTGTAGAGCTCGCCGGTTTTGGCCAGAGTCTTGATATCAGGTGTGCTAACCGTAGGGAGACGGTGTTGCGTGATTCGAGGTCGAATCCGTGTTAGTGGGGGAGAGTTGTAATGATCGCGAACCAAAAATTGTGATTTTTGGTCATGCGTCAATCGACGCAGGTGGTGTGTGTCGATCGATACAAGGTTAAATCGAACCGGATCGGTTCGATTTAAGTGTCGGTTTGCAAGTCGGTTTAGGGTGAAACCCTAGGGATTCCCTATATAAAGGGGTGGCCGCGTTTTTGAGATTTTAGAGTTTCCAGAAAGTTTTCAGAAAAATTTCAGAGAGTTTCCAGAGAGATTTGTGAGAGGAGATTCGTTCGTGAGGCTCTGGGATTGTTCTTGGTGCTTGTTGTTCGTGAGCTGGGTGTAGATTTCGGATCTTGGGGAGTATTCTTCGCGTTCTTCATCCTTTTCTCATTCTTTTTTTTCAGATCCAAGGTGAGTGTGTGACCATGACTTATCTGGGTAAAAAGATTGATAGGACGCGTTTGATTGTTGTTATTTGGTAGATTTTGTGTGGTTTTAAGTGGATTTGTGTGCAGGAATCGATGTGATTCGATCTAGGATCGAACCATGAGAGTATAGACTCGATCCTAGGATCTGTGACGTTGCGTCGATCGACGCAGTTACTCTGCATTTGATTGACCTTTAGCCAAAAATACCAATCTGCAGTCCGTTAACCAAAAATACCAACAAGGAAATGCAAAATGGTCATCATCACTTTGATGGAACTTTCCAGCAATATTGACCCACTTCTTATAGTGTTAGATAATGAGAAAAAATAAGGGATAACAAAATCAGATGCTCAAACGAGCAGTTGCGGAATACATATCAATTGTAAAAGAGGATTTACCAACTTACCTGTTTTGCAGGCTTCGATATTCACCGTTGCGCTTGTGATCACAATGCTTGTGCTTGTATTATCGGGTTAGTACATTCACCACTCTGCATTTGATTTCTTTGTGTTTCCCGAAGAAAACCACTCTAGTCTGTTTCCGCAACAACAAAACACAGTTTCCATATACTTCTTATTTCAGAAGAGAGCAAAACCGAAGAAAGCAAAGAGAATATATTGCTAGTTTTTGACTGAGATTTTCCCATTATTTAGTTTTACAATGAGAACTATATGGGCTTAAACCTTGATCACTTAAATTTGAACACAGATTTAGCAAATTCTGCATATTAATTGAAGAGTTTAAAAGATAGATAATAATGACTCCATGAATAAGCAAATAACGACACATCGAACCGTCACAAATCAATGTCTAACTTGCCAAGGAAGTTCAACAACAACTTGACTTGAACCATATATTCGTCTCTAGTCCCAATGATCATGCACTGAGTTGAACAGTAAGAGGCAAGTAAGCACAATTGTGAGCAATAATTTATTTGTGATATTTTAAAGCGTAAATTCTCCTTTGTGCTTGCTAAGAGATACCTAGGCTGAGTGCTAGAAAAAATATGTGACACTAACTCCTCCATCAAGCTTGTCCAGGTTTCCACTATGCAAATTTGTATCTAAGTCTTCACACTGACACTGTGCAGAGTAATCTCCTCTGTGCAATCAGCATGATACCCAACTTTGCCAAAACCCAAAACTTTCAATACGCAAAATAAAGAGACATGAATGTCCATGCAATACTATATCTTGAAATGGCCAGCATCTGCTAGACCATGGTCCATGAGCTACAACATTAAGTAGAAGCGTATTATCCTTCACCAAAACCAGAATTTTCTTCTTTCCTTGTCTGGATTGACAAAGACAAAACCTTTTAAAAACTGAAAGAACCCAGAAAACTAAAAGAAGGAAAAGTAACTACCGTGGTTGTTGCATGGCTGACCTGATCATAGCTATGACTGTCCGAGAAGTACCCACCGATTATGTTCTCAAGAGCTCTTCTCCTGAATTGAGAGAGTTTTTTTTCTTAAATTCAAGACTCCAGCATCATTCATCTGTAAAAAGTAAAGGTTTTAAAACTGGAACTGAGAGTACGGAAGCATAAAACACCATGTGAATCCAACTAAGCAATTTCCCAAAACGAATTTCAGCCTAATTCTCACCAATTTCAACGCAATCAGAGAAGAAGAAGAAGAAAGAAATTCAAATTACGGATGAAAATTTAGACTTCATACGGGAAAATCGAAGATCCTAAAACGGAGGAGATTTTCAAGTGGCGAAATCAACGCTTTCTTAGATTAGAAGCGATTGATTTCCCAGGCATAAACACGAGCAAGTTATTAAATCTTGGAATACCGAAAAGCCTTGAAACGGAAGGGTTTAATATTCGTTGCACAGGTGTCATTCCTTGAAATGCTCACGTGGAGAGAGCCATTGCTCTTTCATATAGTGTAGATTGGTGCGAGTTCATATGCGTTTTTATTTAGGCACTAAATGATAACAAATTAATTTGAAGAATTTGAAAAATAGATAGAATATAAAGAATTTTGTTACCAAGATCTAAATGGTAACGCAATTCAACAAATTCAGCAAATTCCGCAAATTTTGCAGTTATCATTTAAGTTGACATATTATTTAGCAAATTCTCCAATTCAGCAAATTCTACAATTCAGCAGAATTTCAGCAAATTATGCAATTCAACAGAAATTATGCGATTATCATTTACACACAAAAGGTTTAAAATTTTAAGATTTAGACTCTAAAAATTATAATTAGTGACATTTTTGCAAATGAACAATCCATAGTGATATTTTTGCAAATGTAACTAAAAGTGGTATTTTTGCAATTGTCTCCTAGATATATATGTAGTGTGATTAAATCTTACTAAATTTGCTTGACAATTCTAAAATAATATTATAATATTTTAAAAATTAGGTTTACTAAAAAATAATTCAATCAATAGCAAAATATTATATCATAAATTATGTATGTAAATTTGTTTTATCAATCTATTAATTTATTTAAGGGGCAATTGCAAAATGTTTAAGGGGCAATTGCAAAATGTTTGTGATTTTAATTTCTTTTATAGTAAGATATTTGTTATTTAAAATATCGTTCAAAATTTTTGTAAATAATTTTTACAAATTAGTTTTTCTTTTTTTTAATCATTATTTTTGGATCTGGATCCGACCCAACCCTAATTACATGATATATATTTCAAAATATAAGATGTTTTGGAGGTTTTTTCAAAATGTAAGATGTTTTGACAATACTAGGTACTTTTTAACTTTTTTAAATATTTAATGAACAGTAGTATTTTGCAATCTTTTGTGATTAGTTAATAATAATTAACCATTTAAGTTTGAAAAAAAATTTAATTACTTTTTTAAAATTAATTACTTTTTTTGAAAAATTCAGCAAATTCAACAAATTCTGCTGTTACCATTTAAGTTTGATATTATTCAGCAAATTCTGCAAGAAATCAACAGTAATTCAGCAAATTCAGCAATTAAACAGTAATTCAGCAAAAATTCTACGGTTACCATTTAGACCCCAGTTGACAATTGAAAATTTTTAAGAAGTTGAAGAAAAAAGCAAAAATTAAAGAATTTGAAGAATTTATGAAAAAGTTGAAAAATTTGAAGAATTATTGAAGAATTTGAAGAAAAACAAAAAGACATTTCAAACTACCGTTAGATTTAAAAACATGGACGGTGCAAATTAGTGGATCCTACAAACGAACAAGTATGCTTTGAATAAAGAAAAAAGTTGATGAATGATTTTCTTTAGACAAGTTGTCAGCGACAACAACTTTCTCGTGAATAAAGAAGACAAGCAACAAAATCATGGGTGTTAAAAAATTTGGCTATAAATTCACAATTCAATGAATCAATGCATTCACAATTCCGGTGAAGAAACAAAAATTGAAAGGTTTTTCAGAAAAAAATTTACTTTTGCTAATTTATCAGAACGTAGAGAAAAATCCAGTAAGTTTATATTCTTTTCGTATAATGTTTACATATATCATCATTTAATATTTATAAGAATGTTTTTTCATACTACAATATTTATTCCATAAATAACATAACTTAATTGAGTAATATATTTTGTTAAGTATTTTTAAAATACCTTTAAATTGAAGAGCATGAATATTGTTATAATTATTTATGATTAAAAAATTTAGTTATCAAAATTTTAAAAAAAATTAGTTGCATTTATATAAAATAATTGATTATTTTTAAATAAATTTCTAAAAATTATACATAATCGTAAATTTCTTAATAATATACATAATCATTTTTGTTTAAGAATTGAACATAAGTATTTATATTTTAATTTATGCATCATTAAATATGTACATAGTGTGTAAATATTATCGATTGTTTTAAAAATTACATATAACTAATATGTTTTTAATTGTTATAAGAATGTTTTTTATACTAAAATATTTATTCCACAAATAACATAACTTAATTGAGTTATATATTTTGTTAAGTATTTTTTTAAAATACCTTTAAATTAAAGAGCGTGAATATTGTTATAATTATTTATGATTTAAAAATTTAGTTATCAAAATTTTTAAAAAATTTAGTTGCATTTATATAAAATAATTGATTACTTTTAAATAAATTTCTAAAAACTCTACATAATCGTAAATTTCTAAAAACTATATATAACCGTTTTTGTTTAAGAATTGAACATAAGTATTTATATTTGAATTTATGCATCATTAAATATGTACATAGTGTGTAAATATTATCGATTGTTTTAAAAATTACATATAACTAATATGTTTTTCATTGTTATTTAGCAAAACTACATCTATGAGCGGCGTGGAGGATCCGGATGGTGGACCATCAAACGAAAACAATATGGTAAAATTATATTTCAAAAGTTTAGCTATACAAGAACTATACCATATAAATATATTTAATTATTGTGAGTTGTGAATTATAAATTGTAGGAATTTTCTAGATGGTCGCCAATGTTACGTTCTCTATTCATTGAATTATTAGAAGAAGAAGTGCAAAAAATAAACTATTCTTCGTCATTGCCACATAGAGGCGGCAAAAAAAATATAGTCAAAAAGATTCGTGAACGAACATGATTTATAATTGATTGGGATAAATGTAAGAGTAAACACAATGACCTTAGAGTCTTGTACGGGGTATATCAAAGGCTTGTTCGACGTACTGGTGTTTCCATTGAACCTGGTACAGAAAAAATAATCATGAATCCAAGTTGGTGGCGAGATCGGAATCGAGTAAAAAAATTTTTATTGCATTCCATAAAATATTAATAATTACATATTTGTAAGTGTTTTTTATATAAGAGAAAATTATGTTGTAGGACACAGAAAGTTCTTCAAGATTAAAAAAAAAAATCCTCTACCACGCATGGATTTGATGCACAAAGTGTTTGGCCCACATTGTCCTGTAAACGACAATATGATTTCACCTAGTCAAATAGATGAGATAGTTGAAGAAGACGATGTTGAAGTAGAAGAAGAATTTGAAGAAGAAGGCTTTACTGAAAGTGTACCAGAAACTCAAGGGCAATTCAATTTTGAAACTGAATTTCAATCACAACCAATGGAAAATTATCCAATTCCGCCATCAATGCCAATTGAGATACCTTCACATCAACAACAAGCTAGGCAAGATGGTAGTAGAGGTAGTAGAACTACTAGTAGAGGACGAAGCCAATCTAGTCGGCAAACCACTTAGACTCCACGCAGACGAGCTGTTATGGATACACATTTAACTAATATCGAGTCATATCTTGCAACTATGCAAGCTCCAATCCAGATGCTCAATGCACGAAACCAAACGACCGAAGATTATGAGCGTGAATCTTGGTTAAGTTGAATGACCTAGAAGACATAGAGAAATTTAAAGATTTTTGGTGGGCATTATCAGAAGTTTTGAGAGATCCGTTTGAACAAAAAAGGTTTGTGTTACTCAAAAATAATGAAGAGAGAATTCATTTTCTAGAAGGGGTGACAGGTTACAATCGGTCTGGTACATTTCGTGGTAGTCCATGGAAACGTCAACTCAGTGGTTCGAGTGAACCAAGTAGTAGAGGATCCGTTGGTAGTGGATCAGGTTCTCCAGGCGTAGGAGGATTTGCCCAATTTGGTGGTGCTGGATTTACAAACATTGGAGGGACTTCATATCTGGGTGGCACTGGTTTTTCAAATACTGTGGGTGGTGCTGGTTTTTCACATTTTCGTGGTTCTGGCTCGCCAAACCAATTCGGAACAAAACACAGATTTCAAGTTCCAAACTCCAACCCACAAGTTAATGTATCTCCAAATCCTAGGGTTGTCTCTGGTGAAGGTTTGGCGTTTAGACCTGCGTCTGCAGCCGAGTTACTCGATCGTTTTAATTTGTCCGACTTTAATAGCTCAGTTGGAAACAATGATAATGATGGCGAAATTTAAATGAATAACTATTTTAATTTATTTTTAGTGTACAATATATTAGTTATCTTTCGTTTACTTAAACTATATCATGTTATGTAATTTTTAAAGTGTTCTTTAATGAAGGTTTTTTTATGTTCAGGTTTCTCACATTATCTAGTTACATTTGCGCGGATTACATAATCTCACGGAAGATGAGTTACTTGAGCTAATTTGTCTTGAGCACATGGATATCATGGAAACACTCTTTAGGCCTGTTATAGATTACTATAACAAGTATTATCGTCGACAATCAATGGGGTCTGAATGGGGATTAGGATGGTGCAACATTCAGACAAGGATTTACAACTATCCAAGAGATTGCTTACATCTCTTGAGAATGTGCATCGAGGTATTCACACGGCTATGTGAGATATTACGTACAGAGTATGGAATGAAATGCACAAAAAACATATCTGTAGAAGAAAATGTGGCGATGTTTCTTGTGATATGTGGTCATAACATGACCCAACATTCAGTAGGGCTTTTGTTTGGATGGGCACAAGAGATAGTTGGACGTAAATTCAAAGAGTGCCTAAAAGCATACACGAAACTGTCTGGTAGATTGCTTAGGAAGCAGACACCCGAACAACTCCGACAAGTACCCCGAGGTTTACGAGATAATGATAATTATTGGCCTTATATTAATGGTTTTATTGGTGCAATGGATGGTACTCATTGTACAGTAATGGTGGCTGGTGCGGATGCTGCTCGTTTTTATAACAGACATTCACAGACAATTATTAATGTTTTGGCAATATGCAACTTGGATATGTTATTCACTTACATATTTGTTGGATGTCCTGGATCTGTACATGATGCAAGAGTTTTGTCGTATGCAATGGAGCGTGACCCAACTTTTCCAACTCCTCCATCCTCGAAATACTATCTTGTAGATTCTGGTTATGCTAACACGCAAGGATTTTTAGCTCCATTTAGAGGTCATAGGTATCATTTACCGCATTTTCAAGATGGTTCCCCCCCCCTAGAGGTGCAGAAGAGTTGTTTAATCGGTGACATTCTTCGCTGCGCTCTGTAATCGAACGAACATTCAGAGTTTGGAAGAAAAAGTGGAGGATTTTATCAGAATTTCCAAGGTACGATGTCGAGACACAAAACAAAATAATCATAGCCACAGCTGGACTGCATAACTTCATTAGCCATTCTCAAATTCCAGACATTGATTTTGATGATGCTTTGCATAATACTGCAATCCCGCGAGAACAGATTAATAACGGAGAAAGTGGGGAAGGTGTAGAAGATGGCTTTCTACATAATGAAGAGGGAACAACAGCAGGAGCTCATATGCAGATAATACGAGGGGGAATAAAACAACAAATATGGAATGCGTTTCATTAATGAATTATTGAGTTATTGATATATATATATATATATAAGAATGAAGTTACACAAGTAATATGTTTTAAAAATTTGATATTTTTTATAACATTATAAAAATGTTTTAAAATGTAATATTTTACAAACTACATTTAATAAGAAATAATTTAATTTCATTAGCAAAATATTATATTTCATAAATCATGTATTTTTTTTATCAAACTATTAATTTATTTAATTAAGTAATTTTTCAAAAATTCATCAGGTTTAGCATATTCCGCTGTTACCATTTAAGTCCATAAATATTTATGTTTATATATATTTAGTTATTTTTATATAAATATATATATATATATAATTGATTTTAATTCCTTTTATAGTAAGATATTTATTTTTTTTTAAATATCATTCAAAATTTTAGTAAATAATTTTTACAAATTGGTTATTCTATTTTTTTTAATTATTATTTTTGGATTTGGATCCGATCTAGCCCTAATTACTACTCTATCCATTTCAAAATATAAAATGTTTTGGAAGTTTTTTCAAAATGTAAGATGTTTTGACAATACTAGATACTTTTTAACTTTATTAAATATTTAATGAGCACTAGTATTTTACAATATTTTTTGTGATTGGTCAATAATAATTAACCATTTAAGTTTGAAAAAAATTTAATTACTTTCAAAAAATTAATTACTTGTTTAGAAAAATTCAGCAAATTCAGCAAATTCTGCTGTTACCATTTAAGTTTGATATTATTCAGCAAATTCTGCAAGAAATCAATAGTAATTCAGCAAATTCTACAATTCAACAGTAATTCAGCAAAAATTATGCGGTTATCATTTAGACCCTTAGTATCAAAGTAAACATCTGAACCAAGTTGTAACGTATAATACATTATTATCCTTTTCATAATCTTCAGATTCACAAAAAAATGGCAGGATATAGCAAATGTGTATATCCATTCCTACTAAACTCATAGTTTTTTTTTATCAAAAACTAATGATTTCATTCATTAAACCGAATTCAAATCGGTTATAATCGGTACACAAAGCAAAGCTGATTTTCCAAGGTTATCAGCCTCTGAGTTTAGCGATCGAGATACATGCTTAAAGGAGATAACATTGAGATCTAGAGAAAGCTTAGAGATATCTTGGGTGATTCCAAAAACCTCAAGCTGATAGGTGTTGATTGGACTAGATTGATCAAGCCATGATGATCGATTGAATTCCCCGAATCGAAGCTTGCAGCATCACTTCCCTCATTACCAAAGCTTCACCCATGAAGACCGATTTGACTTGGTATTCGATTCGCGATCTCCTCTCGATGATATTGTTCTCTCGATCTTTAACTAAACGCATAGTTAACTCTTCTTTTTTCATCATATGCAGTTTTGTTTAGAAGAAAGCAAGGTAACGCTAATGTGAAGGGTCTCAGGAGCCAATCAATATTGTAACGCTAACGTGAAGTGTCTCAGGAGCCAATCCATATTGTTTACAAACACTCGACTATGTAAGAAAATGTAGAAATTATAACATTCCGGTTTCAGGAAATATATGGTGCATGTGGAGAGGGTTAAGAGAATTGATTTGGCTACCTATATCACCAAAGTGCACTTATCTTTTCCGTCACACATCCACAGAGAACTCCAGAGTTAAACGTGATTGGGCTGAGCAATTTAAGGATGAGTGACCTACTGGGAAGTCATTTCTAGTACCGTGTGAGTGAGGACAAAACACGGTAAAGATCACGTGGTGATTTGCAGGGTCAGTAAACAAGTCTTTCGAACCTACTGGACTAACGCACCGACCGTCGGACAGGGGTGAGCCCACGAGCCGAAAGTAGGCGTGGGACCCACTGACAGGAACTGTCGGGGCGTTATAGAATTCATATTCATAGACATTACATGGCTCTCCAAGTTATTAAATAAAAGTTTAGTTGTAGAGTTAACGATTAAAATATTTTTTTAATGCTACATAATTTTGGAATACTAGAATTGACTCGTGCGATGTGCGATTTTTTGTTTTACAATTTTATTAAATTTAGCAACAAAATTTTGATTTAATTATTTAATTTTATGTTTTTGTTATTTTTTAAACTTTATATACATTTACAATATTTTTTATCAGTAACTTTCATATTGTTAAAACAGTAATGTTAAAAAGTGGGTACCACATATAGTAATATTGTTAAAACAATGTATGCATAATCTTAATTATTTTTTTCTTAAACTTTCAATTAATTTTGTTTCTTAAATTTTTCTGGGTTAAAAGTATTTGATTCAGATATAGATTTGTCAAATAAATGTGATATGTTATAGAGTTTATATATAATTATGTGTGATTTGTTGAATAATTTATAAATAAAGTTACCATTAATTTTTTTACTTTAGGAATATTTTAAAATAATAAGTTTAGGGATATTTTCCTTGAAATTTTGGTTCAATTTTTTTTGGTTGCGCTTCAAATAAAACTGGTTTGTTCAAACCATAATATCTCTGGTATTTATTTTGTATTCAATCAAGAGGGAGTGGAACCAATTTGACCAAGACAACAAAAAAAATTGACCCAATACCAAATTTGACAAATTATATTGCAATTACGCCGTTGACATTTGTTTCTTCTTACCTTAACCGTGTGGTGGGTTGTTTTGATAATAATTAATTAGAATGGTATGACATTGACCTGATACAATACGTAAACTAGGATTATTATATCCGAAGAGCAAAAACATCATCTGGAGATCTGACCCAATCCCCATGATATAATTGGCCTGGTATTAAGAACCTTGATTGAATATGCTTAACAAAATACTTATTTATTTTCTGTTTCAGTTTCACTGTATTTTTTTTTGGTGTAACTTGATGTTAAATATAATAAGAAATCATAGAGAAACGGCAATGTAATAGGTGGCCTTGAATATGTACTTCGTGCCATTTTTCCACATATACAAAAAGTGATATTACGCATTTTCCTCTAATATGCAATTTAATAAAATAGCTCTTTTTTTTGTATGGTCAACAAAATAGCTCCATTGTCCGGATGCTCAAGTAATCAAAACTCAACTCTGATCTCGGTGGCAAGAGATCACACCTCTTTTCCCGCTTTTTAACTAACATTCTCCATTTTTAATTGTGGGGGAGAGATGTCATCGGCGCCGCCTCCGATTACCACTTCTCCTCCTCCGCCTCCGACTACCACTTCTCCTCCTCCGTTTATAGCCTTTACTCCTCCGCCGCCCCCAGTAGTAACTCCTCCGCCGCCAGTAGTAACTCCTCCGCCGCCAGTAATAACTCCTCCGCCGCCAGTAATAACTCCTCCGCCGCCAGTAATAACTCCTCCGCCGCCGTCCATTACTCCTCCTCCGCCATCCATTACTCCTCCTCCCACCGCTACCCCTTCTCCTCCTCCGCCGTCCACTCCTTCTCCTCCGCCTCCGTCCACTACTCCTCCCATCACCACTCCTTCTCCCTTGCCGCCATCTCCTCCACCGCCGTCCAATGATTCAACATCTCCACCTCCGTCTTCTCCTTTGACACCTTCTCCTCCCCCACCGTCTCCCGTCACGCCGTCTCCTCCGCCTCCGTCTTCTCCCTTGAGGCCTTCTCCTCCACCTCCGTCACCCCGCACTCCTTCAACTCCACCGGGATCTTCACCACCTCCTCCGTCTCCTTCCGCACCCACTCCACCTCGGTCGGGCACGCAAAGCCCTCCACCTCCACCAAGTCCCTCTGGCCGGGGATCTCCTCAAACTCCATCAATCCCCCCAGACTTTTCTCCATCGCCACGGTCTCCCTCTTCTGCCAAATTATCAACGGGAGTGGTGGTCGGGATCGCCATTGGAGGAGTCGCTGTGCTTGTTGTATTGGCTTTCGTTTTTTTCCTTTGTAAGAAGAAACGACGTAGTGACCATGAAGCACCTCCTGCTCTCCAAGGTAAAACTAATATCTCAACAGGATTAAATCAAAATCAATATCTCAAGAAAATGTAGATAAATCCTAGAGCGATCATTTTATTACAAGAAAATGTAATATAATTTTCACAAAATGCATTTATAAGTTATCAGTAGGAAATATTGTTCCTCATTTATATGATTTATCTACATTTTCTTGTAGATTCTCTACATTTTGGTTGCGTTCCAATATACGAAGAAATTAGATATATGAATATGCATTTTGTGAAAATTACACTTTTTAGGCATCTTCAAATTTGTATTTGGATCCATACAGAAACTGTCATTAGATTTGATGTTCAAGTGTTTCTCAGCTGGAGGCTCTTACCGTGGACAGCAGCACCAAAATGCATCACGACAGTCAGATCACATGGTGACTTCAATGCCACAGTCTGCACCACCACGTCCGCCGGCTTTCATGAGCAGCAGCAACGCCGGCTCTGACTCAACCTACTCGGACCATCCGGTTCTTCCTCCACCATCTCCAGGGCTAGGCCTTTATCAAAACACTTTCACTTACGAGGAGCTCTCTAGAGCAACCAATGGATTCTCTGAGGCCAATTTGTTAGGACAAGGTGGATTCGGATACGTGTTCAGAGGAATATTGCGTAATGGAAAAGATATTGCTGTGAAACAGTTGAAAGCTGGGAGTGCTCAGGGAGAGAGAGAGTTTCAGGCAGAGGTCGAGATCATTAGCCGAGTTCACCACAAGCATTTGGTTTCTCTTGTTGGTTATTGCGTCGCGGGTGCTCAAAGATTGCTTGTCTATGAATTTGTTCCCAACAACACTCTTGATTTTCACCTCCATGGTCAGAAAAAAAATATAACTTTTCATTGGTTAATTGCATTCTTTGTTGTTTTCCATTAGTGATAATTTTGTTTTTTTTTGGGAATTGGATATGTGACAGGGAAGGGACGGCCTCCTTTGGAATGGAGCTCAAGATTGAAGATTGCTGTTGGTTCAGCGAAAGGATTGTCGTATCTTCATGAAAATTGTAAGTATTAAGATCTAAAAATTATGTGTATTTGTGTAATAAATATATAGGCCGTATACGTATTTGTTTATAAGGCACGCATGTGTATATTTGTAGGCAATCCTAAAATCATCCACCGTGATATCAAGGCGACTAACATATTGATTGATTTCAAATATGAAGCAAAAGTAAGATCTATCTTTTTGTCTTAGGTCTCCATCCATTAAGGATAAAATTGTGATGCCTCTTTGTATTTAGTGACACAAAAGCTCTCTTTTATCTTTTAGGTTGCTGATTTTGGTCTTGCCAAGATTGCTTCTGATACAAACACTCATGTATCTACACGCGTGATGGGAACCTTCGGGTAAAGATAATCTTGAAGCTAAATATGTACATTTAACACAATGTTTGTGTCCTTATCATTTAGTTTTGGATTTTAGATACTTGGCTCCGGAATACGCTGCAAGCGGAAAGCTCACAGATAAGTCAGATGTTTTCTCATTTGGCGTTGTACTTTTGGAGCTAATAACCGGCCGTCGCCCTGTTGATGCAAAGAACATCCATGCAGATAACACCTTAGTTGATTGGGTAATTAATATAACTACAAATAACCTTCACATGATTTTGTACAATTTGACAATTTAATTGAATCAAAAGTTGTGTGAATAATTGGAACAGGCACGACCATTGCTTGTACGAGCACTTGAGGAAAGCAACTATGAAGGTTTGGTGGATCCAAGGTTGAATAATGAGTATGATAGAGAAGAGATGGCTCGCATGGTTCCTTGTGCTGCAGCTTGTGTCCGCTATACAGCTCGCCGTAGACCTCGCATGGACCAGGCAAATTAATCATTCACTTTTTTTGTAGTTCAAGCCAAATATTAGCACTTAAATGTTAATAAAGCTAATTGAATGAGTGATTGGTGTAAAAAAAATGAGCAGGTTGCGCGTGTGCTAGAAGGAAACATATCGCCGTCAGATCTGAACCAAGGGATTACACCCGGTCACAGCAATGTGTATGGCTCACATGGAGGAAGCACTGATTATGACGCGAGCCAGGACAATGTAGAC
Source organism: Arabis hirsuta (assembly GCA_964056655.1). Taxonomy (NCBI): domain Eukaryota; kingdom Viridiplantae; phylum Streptophyta; class Magnoliopsida; order Brassicales; family Brassicaceae; genus Arabis; species Arabis hirsuta. The sequence continues at coordinate 25,741,694 of OZ053301.1, forward strand.
ATGAACAAGTTTAGGAAAGCGAGACTTGGGAGTCAAGATTTGTACAGTCATGGGAGCAGCGAGTACAGTAATCCAACCAGTGAATATGATTTGTACCCGTCCTGGTCTAGCACTGATGGTGGTCAGACCACACGGGAAATGGAGACGGGCAATATTAAAAGAACCAGACAAGGTTTTGGTTAGGATTTTTTGGATTCCTTTTTTTTACTAAAACGATTTATTTTTTTGGTTAAAGTGAACTCCATCTAACTAATAAAGTTTTATGGAAATGTCTTAACTCTAACTGAACTACGATCTATATGATACAAATGCATATTGATTTTGTATCTTTCTTTTCTCTTTGGCGTGTTACCCTAAAAGTTGTGATGTTGATACTCAGATTGGAGTTGAATATTATTTATTCATTGGGTTGAAATAAATAAATGTTGAATTAAAAGTTTTCGATTGTTTTCGCATTCTAAAACTTTTCATTCCTATCATTTGTGTTGTTTAAGCAATATGTTCTTTAAATATCTAGTTAGACTCGATCTCTATTGTATACTCTTTTGATTTACTACTGGAATTCATGAGTGTTTTGGTTAGTTTTATAAAAACGTTTTGAAAAATGCAAGACTGTATGAGGGTAAAAGCCAATTTGAATGAAACGCTTGATGCGTAAAACACTTGAGTATGATGAGATTTTTTTTTTTAACACTGTTTTCCAGGTTTAATCATGTCTAACAGTGGAGAAAACAACAACAACTGTTTTCCAGGTTTAATCATGTCTAACAGTGGAGAAAACAACAACAACTTAAATTCAAAATCGACTAATGAATATGGTGTACCGTTTTCTAAACAATGTGTAGTTGTATGTAGTTTTTAAAGACAACGTAACTGTATTATACGTATTGTTAAAAAATTAACACTGTTTATTTTAGAATTTATATTAACAACTAGAATATGACTCGCGAGATTTTCTTTTATAATTTTGTTAAATATAGTGACGAAAAATTTAAATTAATCTAGAAATCTTATATTTATAATTGACAAAGCAACCAATTTTTTAGATATAACATAATATTTTATTTAAATGGAATTGAAATTAATTTTTTATCTTATTTGTATTGTATGGTATGAATTAATGTTCAATCATTTTGATGTTTATACTTCTTATTTGAAAATAAATATGTTTGTTTGAGACTTTATTATATATATACTACTAGGTGACTCCTCGCGTTATACGCGGTTAAATTTTTTTTAGAAATCCAATAAATTAGGAAAATATTATATCGTGGTTAAAAATTGCTAGTGATATTCAATTTGGATTTAAGTTCACTTTGCTTTATATGAAATAATATTTTCCTTTTTTTCGTCTTGTTGACACCAATTATATTTTCATTAATAACATTGACAATAAGTTCATTTACAATTTAATTAACAAAACATTATTGAATTGGTCACATGATCTAATTTTATATCGTAATAACCAAGTAAGATTTTATCGTTTCTAAAAGTTTCTCCATTTGTAACAATGTTATAGTGTCGACATTGTCGTTAACGCAATACACCAAACTACTAATACTGTGTGCGTAAATTCATTTAAAGCTTGAAAAATTGACAAAAAAAAACACGACATATTGTGATCAGTTGTGTTCAATATCCATTTGGATAAATCCATGTGAATTATTCTATCTGTGAATAACAATATGTTTTTTTTTTGTTCAACGTGAATAACAATGTCTAAAATGAAAATATCTACTATGGATAATTTTTTTTTTTGTTATATTCAATAGTGAATTTGGACATTTAGATTAGACATTTTTTTTAATTTTACATAAATTGTAAAAGTATTCAAATTGATATTTTATGATTTGCTTATGACTTTATATATAAAATATGAAGTATAATATAAAAATATAAATGATTTAGAACAACTTAAAGAGTACTTATTTGTTAAATAAATAAATACTTATATGTTAAATAAATATGGTACAATTCAAATAAATAAATATTTATTTGAATTGTATCATAAGTATAAATTATGTTAAATTTGGCTTGTCCGAATATCTTAAGTAGAATTTAGAATACAAATAAATTATTAAGAATTTTAAAAAATTAAAATATATAAATATAAATTTCATAAATGAAACACGGATTAAAAATGTTTTTTGTTACTTTTGAACTAAAGAATGTTTTTATTATTTTCAAATTGTTTTGTGTTAAAAAAGTTTTTAAAAATAATTATATTTGTTGTTATAAATTTGGGATTATAGATAAACTGATTTTTAAAACCTTTTCGATGACTAATACAAAGACTATTTTTTTAATTTCAAAATATATGGCCTATTCTTCTAATTTTTATATAATTTTGGCATATTTCGTTAATTCTCCCTTCTTATTAATTTCAAAAAGACTATATAGTTTAAAAAAATTTATATAATTTTATTATTAAAATAATCAATTTTAAAATTTTTTTTAAATGAGAAACGAAAATTTACATATAATTTTATTATGAAAAATGAAAATCTAATAAATTTTAGTATTTTTGTGTGATTAATTTTCGTGTGTATAAGTTTTAGTGGGCTAGCTACAGTAAAAAACTTAATTAGTTTTTTCACAAATTTTTTTGTGAATGTAGTTTTTGAGTTAGTGAGCTAAATTTAAATACTTTAGTGAGATTAATTTTCGTATATATAAGATTTAGTAGACTAAATTAGTGGAATAAATGTTTGATAAATTTACCATGACACATTTTTTAGAATGCTATGTCACAGTAAATTTTGGAAGAATGATTTTAGAAAAGACATCTAAGCTTTTTTGGAAAAATCACTTTCCAAATAATTTATATATATATATATATATTCTAAGTTTTTGATTTACTCACTCACCACTTTATTAATTAAAATTTCCTTTTATACTTCCATAACTCAAATATAATATTTTGAATAAATCATATATTCTAAGTTTTCACCTTATTTTCTCTTCTTAAGTGAGATTGTTCAGTATTTTTTGGTGAAATATGATAGCTTATTTCTCTTTACACTTGCACCCTCCAAAAAATCATTTGATACTCAATTACGTATTTCAATAATTATTATTCTCTTATATCGTTTATATGTTATTCATTCTCTTATATTTATATTTATTTTACGTATTTCCAAATTTTTGAAATTAAAATATATAAACATTTATCTTATCATAAACTTATAATGCTTTTATTACTCTCACATGAAATACAATATAAATGAAATATATTTCTTGTTATAATTTTTGATTTACAATAGTAAAATACTAAAATATTCTTGTATTTACTACTTTTGATCATTTGTTTATATATTTTTGTTTTCTTATTTAATTCCACTTTATTAGTTATAAATAACAATAAATATATTTAAACATGAATTAAATGAACTTTTGTAAATAGATTTTTAAATAAAATCAAAATATTTATGCAGATTGCATTTCTTAATCAGTTTTTCATTTTAATTTTAAATTTTCCTAAACTATACACCAAAGGGAGGGGATTGGATTTGATTTAATTAAACTAATGACTATTAGGCATGTTTTCAAACCGGACTGGACTGGCCAGTTCGAAATCCGGTAAAGTTTTCGGTCTAGGTTTTAAATTAAATCCGGAATTCTATTGAACCGCTAAAACTCGGAAAAATCTGTCAAAATCTGGCGAACCGGCAAAAACCCGATCCGGATGGTTTCCGATTATAGTAAAAATAAAAGGATTTAGTACTGTATTCATGGATAAAATTTTTTACATCAACGGAATATTAACTTTAACAAACGAAATAGTACAAAGAATTTAAGGGGCAATGGAAGAAAAGAGGAACCAACCAAAATTAAAAAGTTTATTAAGATAAAGTTAGGATTTTTGATTTTTTGTATAATTTTATTACGCATTTTTAATACTTTTAATACTTTTAATTAACAATTAATTTATTTTTCTTTATTTCTTCATTATTTTTAAGTATTTATCTTTATTTTTTCATCAATTCTTTATGATTATTATTATTATTATTATTATTATTATTATTATTATTATTATTATTATTATTATTATTATTTATCATCAATATAAATTAACAAATTTTATGATAATTTTTCCAATGAGAAAGATTTAAAAGGTTAAAAACAAAAACTAATTAAAACATACACTAAATATTTATTTGTTACTATACTTACTTGATATATATTTTTATTTTATTCTTATATTTATAAAACTATATAAATATATGTAAATTTACTAAAATTCATTAATCAATTGACCTGTTATTGAACCGCAGTTGATTCGGTTTAACCGGCTGACCTGGTAACCCAGCTAGCTTTCTAGTTCGTGATCCGAGTCGGGTTTAAAAACATTGCTATGGGACCTATCTCTATAATATTAAAACAGAAGTACATTTAGAAAAATGTCCAAAATTGATTCAAATATTACTGAAATTGTCATTGCCTTATAACTAAATAGATTCAATTGAAAAAGATAATTTTGAACATATATAATGGCAATTTCCGTAATTATTAGATCAATTTCGGTCATTTTTGGAAAAAGATTTCCTAGTTCTAAAAAGATTTAACAACATTGGCGGGCGTTAATGGCAACGTTTTTAACAAATTACTTATATAAATTCATCTAAAAAGTTTCCTAGATCCTCTTGATACAGAAAATAAAACAATCGCTTTACATATATAATAAACACTAACTAAAAATAATATAGTATTTCTATTATAAGATGTATCTAATTAGTATTTATGATAAATTAATTATTATTTAATTGTCTACAATTGTTTCTTTTTTTATCATTATATTTTTGCATCCATCTAATTTAAAAATTAGCAAATCCAAACTACCAAATCTCTATAATATTAAAGCAGAAGTACATTTAGAAAAATGTACAAAATTGAATCAACTATTATTGGAATTGCCATTGCCTTATAAATAAATAGATTCAATTGAAAAAGATAATTTTGAACATATGTAATGACAATTTTCGTAATTATCAGATCAATTTCGGTCATTTTTGGAACTGGATCCGATTGGGGGGCGCGCGGATCTGCGCGACCCGGTTCGCGACCCGACTGATTCATTAATGATATTTTAATAATTTTAGCAAAATTTAATAAATCCAACATTTAAATGTTCTATATATATAATTATTCCTAAAGAAGTAACAAAACCCAAACTTTGGAAAGTAGTTAATGACATTTTTATTACATTAAATATTCAAAATTATTTAATATTTTAAAAAGATTGAAATCTTTCTCTGCAAATTTGTTAAAAATTATAATCAAAACTATATAAGAAAATCACGATAATTGTCCATTCCTTAACAACCCTATAATTCTTTTCTTAAATGTGTTTTAAAGTTTTTTTCTAGGAACAGATTGAAATGTTATTTAATCATTATATTTATTTGAATATATATATATATATATATATATATATATATATATATATATATATATATATATATTTCTGTTTCTGTTGTGGTTGTCAAATGATTTTCGTAAATATGGTAATATTTTTCAGGGAATCCAAATCTTTTTGTTAATATTCTTAATTAATATCCAAATGAAAACCCTAGAAAACAAACCTACAATATTCTATAAATAATTGACATTCGATCTCAAAACAAACTTGTGAATTAGTAGTCGTTTCATATATATTGTTGTTCTCTTTTTTTTCATGGTTTTTCATCTTTTTTTTTTTGTCACAACATGGTTTTTAATCTATTTTATTATTTTGATGCATCTATCTATGTCGAATTCCGCTCTCTAATTATACTCCTGTTCAAATCGCTTAATTTAACTTCTGTTTTTTTTTAATAAAACCAGGCAAATCGAATCTATATCCATTTTTTAATTGCTGACGGAAACAACATTCCCAATCTCAATCACAACTATAAGATATGCTCTCAAGTTCTCACCCATGATTTCCATAGCATCTTTATAATTTTGTTTGACAAAAGACTTCTTAATTTCTCTTAAATCTATGTGATATGATTTTTTTGTTTCGGCTCCAACTGGATTTAATTTTTTTTTGGGATAAAAAAGCATTAATATTTTGAACCAAAAAGCATCGTGCATAGGAGGGATATAAATAAATCCAATTAATATATATATATATATATATATTATATTTTTACAATTATAATTTTTATTTGTGGACAAAAACAAATATGGATTTCGGTATAAAATATGTTTTTGTTCTATTATCAGTTGGAAGTAGTTAAACTTTCATATTCTAATAAAATTATTTGTTATGATTTGTTAAAGATTTTGTTTCGATTTTTATTTATTTGGTTCGCAGATATTAGATTTAATAATAAAAATAGAAAATCTATTAAATTTAAGATTTTATTATCATTATACGCATCTTTTGCGAGAAAGTCAGCCTCTGAATTTTGTGATCTTTGGAAGACATCCATCACCTCTCTTTAGATCTAGCAATTGATAACTTTGAATTTGTTCAAAGATCATTATACGCATCTAATTATTTCAAATTATTGGAAATGGTCAAATTTTCAGATTTTTACTAATATTTTGTTATGTTGTAAAAGTTAAAGAATGCAAATGGATGACTAATTTTATCTTAACAAAAATAGGTTTCTATGTTCATAAAATTAGGTTTCTATGTAATTTTAATATCAACTTAAAAGTGTTCGAATCCTTAATAGTTTTTTTTTAATATTAAGGCTATTTTGAATGATGAAGATCTCTATAATTTTAAAATAGAAGTACATTTAGAAAAATGTCCAAAATATATTTTAATATTACTCAAATTGCCATTGCCTTATAACTAAATTGATTCAATTGAAAAATGTAATTTTGAACTAATGCAATGACAATTTCAGTAATTTTGAAATCCATCGGATATTTTTTTAAACTCGATCCGATTGAAAACGCGCGGATCCTCTTGACCCGGTTCGTGATCTGTGGTTTTCATTAATGACATTTTTTAATTTCATTAGATATTTTTATCATTAAATGGGTCATAAAAATATTTAGCCCATAATATTCTGAACCCATGTCTAATATAACCCACCAACATTTATGAACATTTTAAATGCAATATATGATTTTGATCTTAAAGATATTGTATATTCTGAAAATGCTAACAATTTTACATAAATACTAACGAATTTAGTGGATTGATAAACTGATATGTCAATCTCTATAATATTAAAAGAGAAGTACATTTAGGAGAATGTCCAAAATTGATTCCAATATTACTCAAATTGTCATTGCTTTATAACTAAATTGATTAAATTGAAAAAGATAATTTTGAACTAATGCAATGGCAATTTCAATAATTTTAGTACAATTTCGGCTATTTTTTAAACTGGATCCGACTGTAAAACGCGCGGATCCTCTTGACCCAGTTCGCAACCCGCGAATTTTATTAATGGCATTTTCGTAATTAGATATTTTTATCATTAAATGGGTCACGAAAATATTTAGCCCATAATATTCTGAACCCATGTCTAATATAGCCCACCAATATTTATGAATATTTTAAATACAATATATGATTTTGATCTTAAAGATATTGTATATTCCGAAAATGCTAACAATTTTATATAAATACTAACGGATTTAGTGGATTGATAAACTGATATGCCAATATTTAAATAAAACTGTGCACTCAAAAATCTTTCAATTGAAGATACTCATAGATCTTCTCTCTTTTTTCTTGACCAGAATATCTCTCTCATAATTTACATTCCAAAAATACATTAGTTTAAACTAATTAATAGCACAAATAAAGATATATCATGCGCGAATCTTCCTCCAAAACAAAAGAATATACGGTATATTATAATCGAATATAACAAACATAATTTCAATCTTTCCTTATAGATAAAAATGAAATGATTCTCAAAGATTTTATTTTGAAAGCCCTAGAATTATGTTGAGTAATCACCCTATCCTATATAAAGAACATAATTGTCTATTATCAAACATAGCTCAAATCTTATTTTTTCTATTTTCTTTTTGTTTTGGTAAAAATCTTATTAAATTTGTTAAGAAACTAATAATTCTAATCAATATTCTTCTCTTTTTTTTCCAGGTAAATGGAGATGTAGCAAGAAGATTCCATTTTGTTTCAGTGCATTGACCAATTTTGCTAGACTGGAGTTTCAAAAAAAAAAAAATTTGCTAGATTGGTAAGTTCAGTGGATCTTTATTTCTTTTCTTATTTCATAAAAAATTTGCTAGATTGGTTTGTTTATGAGCTTTGTCTTTTAAAAAAATTTCACCAACTCTTCTCTCTTCCTTATTTTTTTTAGAGAGAGAGTTGAGATTTCAGGTTAACCGAAAATCACTATTCCGAATATATTTTCTTTCTATCTATAGTAGTCTCCTTTCAGATGATTAATTCCAATTTATTTCAGATCTCTTTTCCGGTGTGTCCGGATTTTGTGTTCCGTTTATCGGATTTTTGGTTGTCTTGCATTTTGCATGTGTTTCTCAAAGTCTTCGATGGAGAAAGACATATTTCGGAGATTTGCCCAACCGAATATATTTTATGCTTGATGGAGAAGGATATATTCCGGAGATTTGTCCAACCGAATATATTTCTCAGAGTCTTCGATGGAAAAGGACATATTCCGAACATACTTTATGCTTGATCTTTTGTTCAATTGGGAGTAATTTCTTCACTTTTTCGATGTAAATCATTGGCTAATATGAAGTGAAGTTTCTTGATTGAATGGAAAATTGAGTTTTAGGTTTTGTGTGATCAATTTAGATCAGAATAGGCTGGGTTTGGGTCTTATGGAAGGCGTCTCAATAAATATTCTGCTCTCTAGATCTAGCGCCAATTCCTAGGCTTGAAGATCTGACGACTATTGTTGGATCTGATCAACACTATCGGGTGATTCATGCATAAGGTATGTATGGTACACAATAGGAACATTGGAGGGAAGCTAGAGTCTAGAAGCTTCGTCGGCGGTGAAGATCCGGCTGGAAGCAACATAAAGAGTCAAGTTTCAATGTCTTGCTCTTTTCAACACACGTGTATTGAACATTCAAGACTAGGGTTACACATTTGTATACATGTGTCATGGGCTAAATTTGTATATTTTGTTATCTTTTAACGGGTTTTCGTAAAATTGTGTACCTTATTTTCCTTTGATAGGCTTTAATCAAAATGGTCGATAAAAAAATAAAATTCAGCAATCCTCAAATCCAAGGTACTTTTGTCTATTGAATGTATCAAATTTGGTACTTGAAAATATAACATTATTTAGCTTGTGTAATTTTAAGTTGTTAGGAAACCAAGACATCAAACGAGCCATTACCAAGATATCAAACGAGCCATTAGATGGAAGCCATTTTTAATCCACTCTGTTTGACTATAAGGATGGGAGAATATATACAAATATATTAAACATTTTCATATTGATTAACTACGGTACTTTTTTGTTCGGAAATATGAGTTCTTTCTTCATAAATCTAAAAATTAAGTCTAAAGCTAAAGTTTCGTGACAAAAAACATTTTTTTTTGTTATTTTTAGTTAAAATAAATTACATTGAAGAATTAGATGGGTTAAAAGCATACAAAAAGCATTAAATGGGTTAGATCATACATATCTTATTAATATTTAAACAACAATAACTATAACTAAGTTGCATATTTTGTTTTACTTATAAATTTTGTTTTTGGTTCTCAAAAGTTACCAATGAGTATAAAATTGACAAGAGCAACAAAAGTTAAATTAGGAAGTTTTTTTGTCTAACTAAACATTAATTAAAACATATCACCGTAATGGTAATCCAATAAGATAGAAAGTTGTTCATAAAAAAAAATATACAGCTCTAGAACGGACAAAACGGGTCAAACAGTTCGTCTTTAAATTAAAATTATGAGAAATTAAAGATGTAGAAAAATGTGAAAAGCTGTCGTACATCTCCTAGAATATTGCCAAGAGAAAAGAGAAAGTTGAATCCATCTAATACTTTTAAAATGGGAAAACAGCCGTGCTTCTCCCAAATTTTGCCGAGAGGATAAAGAAAGTTGAATCCGCCTTTAAATAATAAAGTTATAGTGATGGAATAAAACGTCGATTCAGTTTTGAGTAACACTAATTATTGATCCGAAACTGGTCTTTTAGATGAGCCAGTATGCAACTTGCTACGTATTTTTTTAGTATGTTTTTATAAATAAATATACAGATAAATCGAATTAAGATGATGATAAATATGAGTAATAAACTTTATTATTGTTCGAAACATTTGTCAGTTTTTAATGCCAAAATTGTAAAACAGAGTGTAGATAGATGATGATGGGAAAACTATTTTATTCGAATTTGTTTGACCATTTCTTAAAATTGATCCAAAGCCCATTTGTTTAACACATTAATATTTGAGTACGGTAAAAAAAATATATGTTAAAAATAGGGTTAATTAGCTTAATAACACTATAGGGTAATATAATTAGGTAACTAACATAAGCCAAATCAAATTTAGGTATATAACAATGAGATTTAAAAAGTGGACGATTTTGCCCTGCACAAATAGAGAAAGGAAAGATGGTAAAAAAAAATTAAATCGTGTCTTCAATTGCGGCGTTCAAAAAAAAAGGAAAGTTGCTGGTTTTTTTTTATTTTGGGTGTTCTGTAAGAAATCGATAATGAGATTTTTTTATGATTTTTGTATCTTCATTGAGATATCACTAAATATTTAGTGTATCAAATTCGATGCTATGAGATGTCGTCTCTTTTGCTATAAAGTCCAAAAATTAGTGTTCACAAGCGGCGGCGCTAGGTATACGAAATTGCAAAGAAGGAGAACAGGATTGGCAATGGTGAATACGGTGGAGAAGAAGGTTATCGAAGGATCTGGGGAAGAAGCAGTGGTTAGTATAGTCAGCTATTCGTCTTTATTTTATCTTGTTATAGTTAGCTAAGAGTATAATTGGAATAGTCAATTTTTTTTTGTTGCAGATGCCGAAAGGATTAATGGTTGTTGTCATGTTGGGAAAGTGGGTTCTGTTGTCGAGTGGTGTTTGGGATTTTAAGCCAAAGAAGGACGAGTTGTGCAAGTGTGTTATGCTTACTTCGAGGATGCGATTTGAAGAGATGCATGGTTTGGTGAAGGAGAAGTTTCAGATTTTGTCAACCAAATCCGTGAATCTATCCTACAGATGCCCTATAGGTATGGTGATGTCAGAGGACGAGACTATACCTCCTGCGTCGATAACTAGTGATGACGATGTAAATGTATTTGAGTCGATATGTAGTCATATCGAAAAAACTACCTTGTGTGTAACCGTGCGAGGAAGTGATGATGTGTATGGAGTTGGGGACAGAAGTGATTTAATCTCTGCAACTGGGAAGCATATAGAAGGTAGCTATTTCATTGAACTATATTTATTATATAATGTAGTGTTTTATAGTTGACTATTTGAGGCTACCGTAGCTGACTATATAAGTGAGAAGTAATCTGGCTGTAGTTGGGTATAGTATAGAATGTGTGATGTTCGAAGTTGAATTGATTGTTGTTGTTTATAAGTGAGAAGTAATATGGTTGTAGTTTGTTATTACATGCGAACAGAAGTGATTTTATTGCAGAAAACGAGAGGCATATAGAAGTAGAATTTTGTTGATATATTTTGTTGAAACTTATATGTGGACAGGGGCAGGGGGAAGAGTGTCGAATGGTAAAGGTAAGGCTATAAGTGTGGAAGACGGGGGACTGTATGAGAGTGAGTCTGAGGATGGTGAGTGGCACAATTTTGGTTTGATGGATAGTGATGGCGAGAAAGAAAATGCAACTGAGGATCCAATTCCAAATGTTAGAGAGGCTGGCGAATGTTCGCACAAATGGCCGTGTGGTTTGGATCTAAATGATTCTGGTGAGGATGCAGACATTGAAGAGGACTGTGTTGGAGAGAAGATTAGGCCATGCGTACTGCAAAACTGTGTAGAGGAGGCGTTAACTTCCGTGTTATCAAACAGAGGAGGCACTATGAGGGACGCACCACCAGTAGTGGACGAAAGTGTAAACGCAGGTTAGGTTTGGTGATTTGTTTTACTTTTATTTCGGTAGTTGACTATTTATAATTTTAAGTTACTAGTAGTCCACTATATTATGCTCTATAGTTAACTATATTGGCAACTACAGGATCTTCATGTGAACTTTATTTTAATTGTTGTTAATGTTTTTTGGTGGAGGTGTGGAAGGGGCTTTATATGAGCTTGAGTATGAAGGCGATGCAGTGTTTATTGGTAGAGTGTTCAGAAGCAAGGAAGTGTTTAAAGTGAAGATGGCTATACATGCAATCAATGAGAAATTCCACTTTAGGACGACGAGGTCAACCCCTACTTATGTGGAGTTGCTGTGTTTTTCCAAGAGGTGTCCATGGCGTGTATACGCGTCAATGATTGATGAATCTGGTAATTTCCAGATTAAGAGAGCTAACTTTGATCATACTTGTTCCATTGACGACCGGAGATACTTTCATCGCCAAGCTACAATTGATGTGATTGGGGAGTTAATGAGGGAGCGATTTCTGGGTGGAAGACAAGGGCCGCGTGCATGTGAGATAAGAAAGATAATGAAGCAGGAGTTTGAAGTAAATATAAGTTACTGGAAGGCGTGGCGCTGTCGTGAGGTAGCTATGGAGAAGGCGGTAGGATCAGCTAAGGGGAGTTACTCCCTGCTACCAGCTTATCTATCTAAACTTGGACAAGCTAACCCTGGTTCGGTAATTGTCTTGGATATGGGGAATAACAATGGAGCAATGACATTCAAGTTCCTGTTTTTGTCCTTTGGTGCATCCATTCAAGGGTGGAAGTATATGCGGAGGGTGATACTACTAGATGGGACACATCTGCATGGACGTTATGGAGGTTGTATGTTGACAGCGAGTGCGCAAGATGGTAATTTCCAGATATTTCCGATTGCATATGGGATAGTTGACAGCGAAAATGATAAGTCGTGGGAGTGGTTTTTTAGCTGCTTGACTAGGGTGATACCTGATGCTTCTGATTTGGTATTTGTATCAGATCGGCATGGGAGCATATACAGTGGGCTGGAAAAGGTATGTCTAATGTACTTGTTTGAGAGAAGGAAATAGTCAGCTATAATTGTTTACTATTATTGGCAGCTGATGTAGTTAACTATTGGTAGCTGACTATGGTTATAGTTAACTATTCATATACACTTGTGAAAGCATTGCTGACTATTCTTATGAGCATATCTGACTATTTATAGTTGACTGTTTAGTGTAAGTTTGGTAACACATTTCGGGATTGTTTTTTACAGGTGTACCCATCGGCTCGACATGGGGCCTGTGTGGTTCATCTAGCAAGGAATATTGCAGCGCGCTTCAAAGGAAAGAGGTTGCCCGCTTTAATGGCTCTATGTGCTCGGAAATTTACTATTGGTGAGTTCCACAAAGTGTTTGCGGAACTAGAAGCGGTTGATAAAAAATGTGCTGAATATCTCGAACGGTTGGGATTCGCGCATTGGACCCGCTCTCACTTTGTGGGGATGAGATACAATGTTATGACAACTAACATTGCCGAGTCTCTCAACAATGTTCTTAAGGAAGGACGAGAATTACCGATAATCTCTATGGTTGAGTCACTGAGAACTAGTCTTATGGGATGGTTCGCAAGGCGCCGGGTAGCAGCGTCAACTGAAAAGTGCGCAGTAACTCCTAAAGTGCGGGACAAAATGGAAGCTAATTTCTTTTTCTCAACATCCATGACTGTGCGATCCGCTAATACCAAAGAATTTGAAGTCCAAACAAGGAAAGGGGAAAGATTCATCGTGGACCTCGAGAAGAGAACTTGCAGCTGTCGCGAGTTTCAGTTGATGCTCATTCCTTGCAGTCACGCATTGGCAGTTGCTTCGGATGTTGATTTGTCTACTAAAAGCTTGTTGGGAATGTGTATTCCAGTTGTGTTTGGCGGGCTGTGTACGAGGGGACAATTCATCCTGTTCCTACAGCGGATGATAGAGTGAATGTAGGTGATAGGTATGAATTGCACCCGCCTGTAATGCGCCGGCCACCAGGTCGTCCTAAAAAATTGAGAATATTGTCAACTGGCGAATTCAAGGTAATTCGGGATTTTTGTTGGAGTAGTCAACTATAATTACGAAATCAAATATTTTAACTTCCATCTGACGTAGATTAGTGAACTACAATACCTGGGTACATGGTAAATAGTGAAGTATAGTTTGGTTAGTTAGTGGAATTTGCATTTGGTTAGTTACTGTACTTTGCAAATTTTTAAGGTAAATGGTAAACTGATGAAATTGATGTTTTAATTTTAAAATGTTGTTCAGCGAAACTCGAAGAAAGGAGCACGGTTGTGCACAAGGTGCCTTTGCAGAGGACACAACAAGGCTTCCTGCAAGATGCCTATTAAGGAGCCGGGTTTGGGGCTATGATAAGAGTATTTATTGCCTGTGTGGAGATTGGAAGGAGGACTATTTTGCAATTGTTTGCTTTGAGGATAGATTAATAAAGTTTCAAGTTTTGTACTTGAATGTGAGATATACGCTTTGAAAGCGTGAATATGTTTTATCTCTGGTTTTGAATTTTTGTCTTTGGGTGGTTTACCCATTGAATTTGGTTGGTTCTGAATTTTGTTGGTTGTTTTTTGTTGGTTTTGGATTTTGATGGGTTTTGAATGTAGTTGACTATTTTACATTTAAATAGTTGACTATTTTATAGACAAATAGTTGACTATGATATAAACTATTTGAAATAGTTGTTTATTGTAAATTTAATAGTTGAAATAGTATTTTAACCGAAATAGTCATATACTTGACTATTTTACATTCAGGTAGTTGCCTATTTACATTGAAATGTTAATGCCTTAAGAAATATATACATATTGGCAAATAAAAAAAAAAGGCGGGTAAACCGAGACTGTCGTAGACTAAATATCTTAAGCCAAAATCATAGACTAAAACCCGAAATTGTCATAGGCTAAAAATTGTCATAGTTCTAAGCCAAAATCTTGAAAATGGTCATGAAAATGATACTGACAAAGATCCAAAACAACCTAACAAATACGTAATGGGAGAGGGGAATTAAATTCCTCATAAATCTTAAAACCATAGTTTTTCCCCGCCTCTATGACACTTGCTTCGTCGATGGTAGCTGACAGCTCAAGTGTACTTGATGCATGTAACTCAAGTAGCAACATGGTTGTGATGCCATGTGAACCTGTATATAGATAAAATAAATAACTATTTAGAAGCAATTTGTTAAATATAGTGAGCTATTTAGAAGCACATTTTCATATGTAGTTAACTAAATTAAACGTAAAAGTTACTATGAAAGTGGTAAACGGATTTTTGAAAGCTACTATACCTTTGCGTTTGATATCCCAGTTGCCTGCATAGTTGGTGACAGTGAACGCATCAGTTACGTCTGCCTTCATTTCAGCATTGGTAGCACACCTTGTTATCATAAATGGTAATGACTCAGCAAGAGGTAGTAGCTCCTTCGTCAGTTCTTTGACAGAGAATTTTGTTGGCTGTGGTTGTAATACGGTAATCTCATGGGAAGATAGCTCGATGCAAATGCCGACCCAATGACCCTGAATGATAAATGGGCAGTAGAGAAGATCAACATCTTTGATCCATTGGCGGTCCTTGCCAACATATTTTGAAACCTTCTTTGGAATCTAGTAGTTTTTCCTCTTAATGCTTGGGTGCATTTTTGAGACAGCCACACAAAAGTCAACCTCCATAAAATCAACAGGCTTAGGAGATCCAGCTTTAAAATCCTCCAAGAACCGGTCTCGAACAAAGAAGAGAAGATTGTCCATAACCTGTGATTGAAATGGTAAAGCCAAATAATCTTTTGTTCGTGAAAAATAAATTTTAATGGATAATTGTGGAGAGAAGAAAGTAGACATACGTGTTCTGATAAAGGCTTATCTTGTTTCCATAACTCCATGAAACAAGCTTTCGAGACTGACAATGATTTCTAAATTTTGATATGCCTGAGGAAAATAGGAATGTACGTAGTCAAATATTTAGAGGTAAATAAGCAACTACGTGAATGTAAAATAGTCAGCTATATGAATGTAAATAGGCAACTATTAGAATATAAATAGTCAACTATATGAATGTAAATAGTTAACTACTCGAGCTAACCTTGTGTTTTCTATCGCCTTGAGAAGCATCTCAAACATCGAGGCATCTATGCTAGGGATGGAGGTATGACGAGGAAACACAATTAAGCTTGTCTTGGGTTGTTTTGTGGCTGGAATGGTTGTTGCTGGCAGGACTGGTGGTAGTTTCCTCTTTGATCTTTGTCGCGTAGTTAGGTTTCTTAGATGCTCATCGGTTGAGTTAGTGGTAGGTTTTTTTACTGCTGGTTTCGGTAGAGAAACTCCATCCTGCGTAAGTCCCAAAGAAAAGGTGGGCGGTGCAAATGAAACTCTAAAATGTTCCTATAATTATAAGCATGATACGTAGGTAAATACGTTAGATATATGACAAGAATCTGAATATTGAACATAATATATTGCAATGAAGGTAGTCCTACTTTTGGTTGTGGATTCTCTGTATGGAGAGGTTGTGCATCACCTTTCTTAGTCACATGTGCAACATTAGGTGCTCTTTTGTTGCCAAGTACTTCATTTACTACACCCATTATATTCTGGGTAACAAGTTCCTGGAAAAATAAGAAAGTTTAGCAAACATAGGTGTATGTATGGTAATGGTTGTGGATAAACTTACCTCGGATCGAGAAATATCTGGTTGGATATATGGTGGAACATCTTTCTCCAGCACATGGGGATCGCCAGTCACATTCTCAAGACCAGCAGTAAGAGAATCCTTGTCTAAATGAGCCTGTGTGGAAGCAGAAATTAGGTGGAAAAATAGTTCACTATAGTGTAGGAAAATAGTTAACTATATGGTCTGACAACAATAGTTAACTATAGTGTAGTGTAGGAAAATAGTTAACTATATAGTGTAGGAAAATAGTTAACTATAGTGTAGGAAAATACTATATGTGTAAACGTGGTAATGGTTGTGGATATGCTTACCTCTGAGCGTGAAGTAGTTGGTCGGATAGATGATGTAACACTTTTGTCGGAGTGAGAGAGACCCCCAGACACATTCTTCAGAGCAGCGTCTTTAGTACACTTGTCTCCATGTGCCTAAAAGCAAGCCAAAGACACGTATATAAAAAGTTCAATATACCCCAAAAAGTAAAGTACAATTAGAATTAGTTAACTAAAATGATTGATGGATGCGATTACCATTGCTTTGGCCTGATTTGTAAATGTTTTAGTTGATCCTAAAATGACATTTGCAACAGAGCCAACTTCATTCTCAGAAATGACCGAAGTTTTTTGGGACTTTATTACCTCAATTTGCTCGGAGAGGACATTTAGCTTCTCAGTCATGTCTCTTAGATCATTCTTGATAGCCAAATCTTGATCTTGCAATAAACCGGTGAATTTGGTCTCAAACTCTTTTAGGCTCGCCATCAACTTGTTATAGTAAACAACTGCAACATGGTAAATCATTGTAAGTAATTTCAATTAATGTAGCTAAAATCTAATAAAACACATGAAACACATACCAGCTGAGTTATTAATGAGATCCTGCACATCGGCCATACTCAGAGGAGTTATATTCGCGGATATTTGCCCTTTGTCATTCTCTGATATGTTTACCTTTGGTTTTTTCTTTCTGACAGGACTCAAATCGGCTGCATCACACTTGTTTTTTCCCTTTTTTGCATTGGCATTA
Organism: Arabis hirsuta; assembly: GCA_964056655.1. Classification (NCBI taxonomy): domain Eukaryota; kingdom Viridiplantae; phylum Streptophyta; class Magnoliopsida; order Brassicales; family Brassicaceae; genus Arabis; species Arabis hirsuta. The sequence goes on from OZ053301.1 coordinate 25,759,421, forward strand.
TCTTCTTCCTCCACAGGCAAAGCTGATGCAACAACTCCGCCAGACCAAGAAGCTTTTGTGAACATATGGTTTTTCTCAAGAAGATTTAACATATGCAAAACTTTGTGATCGTCCTTATCTTCAGACCATGATAAGTCTACTCCTTGTAAACTGTCTGCTGGTAGAGTATATGCGACGTTTACCTGAAAGAAAAACACATTAACATTGGATTGAATTCAGTGAAGCTTTTGATTTTGACAAAACTAGTTAACTACTAATATGCCAAAGTTGACTACAAAGAATGGTAGCTCTTTTTGTAGTTAACTATTAAAAGAATGTTTTTGACAAAATAGTTAACTATTAATATGCGAAAGTTGACTACAAAGAATGGTAAGCTCTTTTTGTAGTTAACTATTAGAAGAATGTAATTGGAAAAAAGGAAAGTGTTACCGTTTGGTCTTCATCTAGCTCTTTAACGAATCGCATAACAATGCTTAGTGGTTTCTCGGTTTCTTCATTGTCAGATTCATCCTCAGAATCGACAAATTCCTTTTGTTTCGTGTTTTTCACAGTTGTTGCAAACGATGTTATCTGAGGTATACAACTCAATGCAACGAGCTACAAACCATGAATGAAACCTTGAATTGCCATCGATTTCTGACACATATCAGCTGCTTTTTTGGCCTTTATGCTATTCATTGTAAATGTGAAACATTCTCTTCCCCATGGGTGTTGTAGAAAAACATCCAAGTCACTAATCATTCTAACGTGGGATTCAATTATCTTAGCTGCAAAAAGAAAAAAAAACAGTAGTTACCTACAATGACTTCAATCAACAGGTGAAATTAGGAAATAGTTAACAACTACAAAAGGTTGAAACGCTTACAGTCACTAGTAGGTAATAGGAGAATGTCGACTAGCAGTAAACACGAAAGCTTGAGTCTTTGCATTGCATCTACCTTTCTCGATTTGAGTTTCTTACATATTTGAATTGGAGTAATCTCGGCCTCGGATTCAAACAATTCAGACCAATACGGAGTAATCTCGGCCTCAGAATCTCCATCTTCTCCCTCAATTTCATCTACCTCATCGCCACCTTCTCCAGATTTAGCAGGAAGATTTGAGCAATTCAATCCCGTTGCCAACCAAATTCAAGTAGCGAAAATCGAAATGGTTTTCCGCTAAAAACAATCCAAATTTCATGTTCCTTTGTAGTATCCAACTGACGAGAAAGAAGATAATGCAGAAAAACAGTCGAAGTCGATACCTTGAACCCATCATTGAGTAGTTTTCCAAACTGGGATTTGAAGAGAATTTCCTTCTGTGGAGGATTTTTGTCTAAAAACTTCATGATTGCGCGATAGTATTTGATGAAGCAGTAGAGATTAACCTTGCTCTTCACGGGCTCGCAACCTCGCCGAAAGATTCGCCTCGGTAATGGTGGCTCCCTCATCGTCAATTTTGTGTGAAACCGACAAAGAAATTAGGGAAGAATTGAAGAAATTGCAGAGAAGAAGAAGAAGAACAATATTTGAGAAGAATCGAAGAAATTTGAGAAGAAGAAGAAGAAGAACCGAAGAAATCAATTTGGTTATAATTTTGTTTGATGAAGAAGAAGAAGAAGAAGAAGATCAATTTTGTTTTTTACCAATTGAAGAAATCAATAGGCGGCGCTAGGGTAAAGAATGTAATTAAGTTTACAGTTTTTTTTTAATTATTCTTCTAAAATAACCAAGGTAAAAAAAAACCCTAGTAAGTTAATAAGGGTTTAATTGGAATTTTATGTACTTAATTGATAGATAACTAATTATGTTTGACCATTGTTAGTTAATCAATTATAGGCAGCAAACATAATATAGGACACAACACATCAAATATCAAAATTAATTTTGAATTAAATTCATATTATGAAAAGACCAACATAATGAGAAACGGCAAGGGTATATAAAAGGTAATTTAACAGGCATCCAAATTTAAAAATTGTATTTAAAAATAAGATCATTGCACTTTATTAAATTTTATTTAAAAATTAGATCACATAAAATGAATAATTGTAAATTATAATAACATCTATTAATTTTTAAATTCTTAGATTTGTCAGTTTTTAATAAAGAGTTTTCAAAGATACGGAATTTGCTTGAAAATGTGGTATATTTATTATATAACAAATAGAAAAATCTGTTATTTAAGAAATTATCAAATAATATATTTATAGTTATTAATATGAGTATTATTTATATCAACAAAACTATTTACTAAACTATATCTGAAAAATAGAAAACATTGAAACAAAAAAAAAAATATTAGAAACTACTCGATCTTTGTCTAAACAAAAAAAATAAACTTATATGAACCTACACTTAAGTGTGTCAAATTGGTCAATGCTCATATGTTACCCAAACCATTCCATAATCTAAATGGATTAGGGTTAGACATTTTTACTCATATAAGTAAATGAGCTTCGGTGGGTTATCCCTAATAGATTTATGGATTTAGTGGATAAACTCATTAAAGTCATGGGTTATCCATTGATTTATCATAAAAAATTATAAAAAATAAAATAATAATATATATGTAAATTACTCTAAAAAGTTTTCAAGTGTTTAAAAAAATTAACCGATATCTTTTTCTTATCATCATCTAACTAAAATCCAAGTGTCTTTTAAAACTAATCAATGGTTTATTGGTTTTATTGCTTTATTGATTTTATTGGTTTTATGATTTATATTTTATTTTATTTTTTAATACATACACATTTTAGTTTAATTTGTTAGTTACAAAGTTAAAATTTTTTGTTTTGATACAATTTTAACTCTAAAAATGTAAATCGTAGTGTGGAGAGATGATTATAGGAAAAATCATTTACGCAAATCTATTTGAGCCTCTTTTTTAATATTGATGCAAAGCTAATTTTAAAACTAATATAAATATTTAAAAATTACAAAAAGATTGTGTACTAAAAGTCTCACATCGGATATCAAGATTAATTTTGATCCGAATTTATATTATAAAAGACCTTAAGAACGAGAAATGGTAAAGGCAAGCATCCTAATTTGAAAATTGTATTTAGTTTAATTTGGTAATTCCATTGACCCGATTTATTAGACCGGATAATAGGGGTGGGCAAACATGAATATGGGACGGGATTTCATGAGAACGAGACGGAACAAGATTTTTGGGAGTAGAAAATATGTCCCATTTGTGCCCCATTTAAAATTCAAGATGGGAACGGGATATAACGGGATAGAACGGAAACGGTACGGAAATTTCTATAAAATAACCGGTTTAAAAATACTAAATTGAAGAAATGATATTGCAAATTGCAAATATTTTTTTAACCTACTTATTTGATTCATTAAAAGCATGCATGTTCAACATTAAGAAAAAAACACTCAATTGTATTCTATAAATGTTTATAGTCTAAAATAGAAATTCAGTGTGAAATCAAATAAATCAAACATAAAAGTAAATCACATAAATATTTCAAATCAAAACATTAAGGGATTTTTGCCAAAACTGCAATTTTTTTGAAAAAATGTTCGACAAATACCATTTATTCAAAAACCCTCGACAAAATGCAATAAATCATTGTTCACGAAATGAAAAAAACATTTATACTTTTAATTATGATTTCATGGTATACATTTTGTCAATATCGTTTTTGTCCTCCGTCACCATCTCCGTCATCGTCAACCAGTATCTCCGTCAACACTGGCCGTCTTCATTTGATTCCACCACCGTATCCATCTCTATTTTGTCCACAACAGCCTTTTCCGTCATCGGGTTTGTTAACAATCGCTTTTGTCCCCCACAACTATCTTTTTTTTGTCCATCGTTGTTTCCACCTCTTTCTTTGTTTTTGTCCACAACCTTTGACACCGTCTTTGTCCACAGTCGCCGTCGTGGTCTTTGACCACCACCATCTCCAGTTTTCTCCATTACCCTTTTGTTCATCAAGATAGAGAGAGATCCAGAGATCCAGAGAGATATATATTTATATTCATATTCATATTCTACAAAAAAAAAACAAGAAAGTGAATTATTTTTGTAATATATGATATCGTGTATATATATACATATATGATCCCACAATAGATATATAAATATATATATATATAAATATAATTTAATATGTACTTATTTATGTTAAACGGGATTTCGAGAATTTCCGTTTCCATCCCCTTCCTAATCGAGAATTGAAAACATATCTCATATGAGGATACGAGATATATACGGTACGGAAATTCGAGAACGGATTTCTATTTACAAACTAAAACAAAAACCCTTATTATTTTAAATTAATTGATTCTACGTACAAACTAAAAACATACAATATCTAATGTTAGAATATATTATGTACGGCATTATGCAAACGCCAATTATAGTTTACAACATATACAACGAAAATTTCCGGATATATTACGGGTGAGAATCTAGTTAATATTATTTATTATAAATGGACTAGTGGAGCTTGAGAATAGTCACTGTCACTGTTCCTCTCCGACGGAAGTTGTTCATCTGAGAATTGGGAATCACGGCGATGATCAAAACTTTGAGCGTGTCTTCTGCTCGCATCTTCATCTCCAGACATCCATCAACGACCTCTCTTCCGACCATTTGGGTGTCAGATTGCCGGAAGTTCTCTGTCATGGCCAGTGGAGTCGGCGGCGGCGAAGAGTTTGTAAAAGGAAATGTTTATCCAAATGGCGTCGCTTTCATCACTCTTGATCGACCTAAAGCCCTTAACGCCATGAATCTAGGTCCGTTTTTTCATAAAAATCGTTTCTTTAAACGAAATCAACCAAATTCAAATCATGAAACTTTGTGGAGTTTTCTGTTTTACAGAGATGAATTTAAAGTACAAAAGCTTGCTTGATGAATGGGAATCTGATCCCAAAGTGAAATGTGTAATCGTTGAAGGAAGCACACCTCGGGCCTTTTGTTCAGGTATAACTGTATAAGAAAGATTTTTTTTTCTGTGGTGTTATGTGGATTCTGGTTTTTATTAAGATTGTATGATAAAATTGTGGAAAGTGTGTTTGTTTTTGATAATAAAGCTAAGAGATTCAGTCTTGGTTAATGGTTACATTCTTTGTTGGTCTAGGAAGGTTTTGGAGTGACCATAATGGAATAAAATACTCCTCTTGTGCAAAAAGGTTTCGATATGAATCATGTGTTAATTGGCTGGCTGTATAAGATAATTGCAACATCATTGCATGCTTTAATATCTTTCTTGAAAAATATGTAGTACTATCTATGAATTTTACAAAATTTTGGTGAGGAGAGAGTGAGTTTTTTGGCATCAAAGTAGTCTTCTTTGGCTAATTAAACCGGATAGAATTTTGTTAACCATGGTCTTAGTTTACCTGCAGGAGGTGATGTGAAGCAGATTGCTACCAAACATCAACTGTCAGATATGATAGAGGTCTGGTTGTGTTCGTTTTTCCATAAGTCAGAATTTGAGGTTTTATGAAACAGAAAAAGACTAGACATGCAACAGTATTCACTTCAGTGCTTTAGAAAGCCAATACTAGAACTTACTACCTGATATTACAAAAGCAAGCTCATTTTCCCAAGAGCATTATACTGTCTTTCTACTAGATATACTTAAAGTATTAGGAAACTCGGTGGGATTAGATAAGCCTATTAGTTTGATCAATTTAATCTATGTCGTGAAACTCTTTAGTCTAGTCTTTTGCAGATGCATTCAATGCTTGTGTTTATTTTTCTTTGAAACTCACTTTCAGTTTCTTACTATTTTATTGTAACATATGTTATGCAAAGTGTTTTCACATGATTCGCCTCCAAAATGTATGGTTCTTGCTTATGATGTCCTAACTTCCTAACTTTTCTAGGTATTTACAGCTGAGTATCCCTTGATATGCAAGATTGCTGGATACAAAAAGCCATATATCTCTTTAATGGATGGCATAACAATGGGATTTGGCATTGGTCTTTCTGGACATGGACGCTACCGGGTGATAACAGAGGTACACATAATAAATCCTTGTTCCGTACTTTTGTGTGAGATAACATTTAGCATGAATTTCTTACCTCTGTCATTGGTTTGTTTTTAATTTCAAGAGGACGGTCCTCGCAATGCCAGAAAATGCAATCGGCTTGTTTCCAGATGTTGGGTTTTCATATATAGCAGCTCATAGCCCTGGCAAAGGATCTATTGGTATGCTTATATCCTTGACTCCTGTTAGTATCCTTAACTTTCTATCTGGATATTAAAAAGAATAAGGGAAATTGGCCAACAAGGCCGGTCTTTTTTGTCTCTACGTCAACTTAGTTCTTTCTCAAAAGTTACAAAACTTGTGAAAATGTCGATTATTAGTATAGTACCACCCCAGTTTTGCTTTCAGTCAGATTCATTGTAAAAGAAAGTTTCTTGCTGTCATGTCAAGTGTGTTCACTGTTCAAGGAAGTATGTTTCATATATCTGAAACCCTTTAGAATTTACATAACAACTGCTGTAGTATTCCCAACCGCAACTTTTTGACCTTCAAATTCTGCAGGTGCTTACCTTGGTATGACTGGGAGAAGGATTTCCACACCTTCAGATGCATTGTTTGTGGGGCTTGGGACACTTTATGTACCATCTGGAAAGCTTAGTTCACTCAAAGAAGCCTTTTTGTCAGCTGACCTGTAAGCCTTTCCAAACTTCCTTCCTTCTCTCTAAATGGAATGTTTCTACTTATTTCTGTCCGATTCAATAAAGTGTCCTGCATTTGTGGTAATAAAGCTCCAAGGATCCTCATCAAGACATCCAAGCAACTCTATCAAATTACAGCAGTGATCCTGAATCTGAAGCCCACCTCAGAAAGCTTTTGCCTCAAATAGAATCAGCTTTTAGGGCAAGTAATTCTGTTAAGGAAACAATCGAAGAGCTAAAGAAGTACCAGCAGAGCACTGAGGCCTCAGGTATGATATGCATTACTCTCTCTCTTTTTTGTAATGTAAAACTAATTCAACAAAAAAGGTTCTTACAACCCAGATGCTACGTTTTTGAGTGTTTAGAAAGGAATTTAAACCACTAACAAGTGGAAAAATAGCAGAAAAAATTAGAAGAAAATGGAACAACTCCAAAGAATATGCATTGATCTTTTAAGATTTCGAATGGAGAAAATTTTTGTTCCGTCTTCTCTTAGTGCTTTTTATATAGAAATATGTGAGTCAAAATGATCCCGTAGTTGCTGTTTAAACATTAATAAAAAAGACATATTTTAAACATTTCTGAAAGGGAAATATGTTCCCGTAGTTGTTGTTTACATTAATCAAATTGAAGTCACCATCTTGCCTCCGAGAATTTTGGACAAAATGTTTCTGTACAGTTGCAGAATGGGCTAATGAAGCACTCGAAAGCCTTGGAAAAGGGGCACCGTTCTCTCTGTACCTAACACATAAGTACTTCTCCAAAGTTGCATGTGCCAAGGGTAAAACCGACAGTGAGATGGCAACTGTGAGTCCAAACTCCTTGTTTCGAATATGTTACAAGTTTTTCCTAGTAATGTACCATTTTTATCCATCTTGAAGCTTAATGGTGTGATGAAAACTGAGTATCGCATTGCTCTAAGGTCTGCTTTGCGTGGTGATTTCGCTGAAGGTGTTAGAGCAGTCCTGATCGACAAGGACCAGGTTTTTTGTTCATTGCCCTTCAAGACTTTTAGTTATATATATTGTTCATCAGCTCTCTCATGCATCAGCTTCATCTTTCTGCTGTTTCATCAATCAGTTCATTATGCTCACGTGATTTTTGAATGCTTTCTAATTTCTCGAGTTGGGTCAAAAACATGAAGTTGAGTTCAAATTCAAATTTGCGTTGATGAGTGTCTTTTTAAGGCAACATTCCATACCAAGTGACCATAGACAAGCATCGTGTATATATCTGGACATATGACTTTATCAGTTACCTTTATTATGGACATCTCAAGTCAGATTTGAGAAGAGTACACGAACGATGATGCAAATTTATGCTAATCACGCGGTTCACTTGGTTTTTTCGATTTTGGCCTCTCTGTTATGTATCTGTTTTGCCTACTTTGAGCTCATTCATGAGTGGTTTATCTTGCAGAATCCAAAATGGAAACCAGCAAGCTTAGACGAAGTAGATGAAATTGAAGTGGATGCTCTCTTTAAGCCATTAAGTCCTGAAGCGGAAGAGCTAAACGTATGATTTCTCATTTTCACTCGGTTAAGAAAGTGACAACCACTCGCACGTAAGTGTAAAAAGAAAAATGTGACGTGTTATTGTAGGAAACTTTTTTTCTATAATTATTGTGAGCATAATTATTAAGCTATATTTTTTCGTTTGTCAACATCAAAACTAAAAATTTGTAAAGTAATCAGAAAGTACAAATAGAATAGGAAAGATGTAATCAGCTAGAATAATAGAAGTAGTGAGAACCAGAATCACAAAAATGTTTAAGAAACGCAAAGCAATTTTACATGGAAGTGGCTTATATATCTCTATTAATCTGAACAGAGCATAAAGATCTCCTTTCTCTTTAGTGTTTTACATGTCAATAAGATACGACACAAAAGAACCATGTCTAGATGTTGAAACTCTTTTTGAATCAATTTTTTTTCTCAATGTTACGCCACGAAGAAGAGGAAAATCATGAGAAACGCAATGAGTACAAAGAAAATCTTAATCATCAGCCATCGGTTTGACGATATACTGTTGAGATACCTGGCCAGTTGGCTCTGTGCACCTTCCACATTTGCCAATGTATCTTCCATGTTCTGATCGATCCTGTCCAAACCAACATATTATATTATTTTGTTTCCACAAATGTCCGATAAATCTTAAGACAGTATACACATTTTGGTGTGAGGAAGACGAACCTGATAGCAATCTCCCCTTGCTGAGAAACCATGGTTGCTAGTTGTGTGAAGATACCACCTAGCTCATGGATTGTTGATTCGACGTTGTGTAGAGCTTCTGCGCGGCTCTGCATATACGTGTCTTGCAAGGGGACCATCTGTTGCTGCTGCTGTTGTTGTTGACTCTGCTGCAACAAAGGTGAAGATTCGGCCTCTCCATGCTTCCTGTAAATATATAAGATATGAAAGGTCTTGAATTCTTGACAAGCCAAATCTTAAGTCAGTACTGAACTTTGTAAAGCCATAGCAACATTCTGGACTACCATAAGACCAAATTCTTAGCCACATTTCAAGAGAAATGAGCTATGCTGTATTAGATTAGAAGTATATTACCTTAGCACCAACTGAGATGACGATGAAGAAGATCCATTTGCCCATGGAAGAGGAGCAGGTTCACTGGCAGCAGACTTAGAAGCCAAAGGGCGCTGGCGAACGAATGGGTTTGTTGATTCTTTTGAAGCGTTTGAAGAGAAAAGTTGCCTTCGGTTTTCATGGATTTTCATGTTCTGCAACACATACCAGAAATCATAGCTCAGTCTACACCATTGCACTAGCAATAAGGTAAGATTCACTTACGAATACCATGCCCAAGGAAACAAAGAAAGAACCTCGGTTCTCAGAGTAAGAACATCTTTAAACTCTTTGGTAGTGTCCATCAGGCGATTCTTTAAACTGTCGACAACTGTTGCTGAGTGAGTAGTTGTGTCTCTAGAGACGTTCCCTTCATCATTTCGAGAGTTTTGGACAACTTGAAGGTCGAGCAGAGCGGTATTTAGAGCAGAGATCTCTTGTTTGATTACCGCCGTCAACTCTTGTATCTCCTGTGTAGGATCATCAAAAACCGATGTCCTTTTCGCGACTGATTTGCAACAAAACGACAAGTTAATTAACTCATGCCACAAATATATATACATGAAAAACAGCAGCTTCTTCCATTCCTATCATAACAAAGAAACATTCTGAAGTATTATGCATTCTAAAAGTTCACAAGATAAGCACTTGAAACTGATTCCAAGGAAACTAAAAATGTTACATTTCCTGAATTGTTTTACCAAGAAGAGAGTGATCTTAGAGGAGTAAAGCCAATAGACCCACGGGTTAATGTGAGGTATACACAACAGTCATGCCTCTGTGCAGGCATGCTGCTCAATTCAAGCTTTTGCTATCATAATCTATGCAAATTATACACATCTTAAGCTACGATTTAGATCAGCTTTTTGTTTCAAAAGATCCTTATAATTCCCTAACCAAGCCATTACAGTTTCACGGAACAAGAAGCTAAATCATCCAGATTTCACGAATGAGACACTGAAAAAACTTACGTTTCGCTAGCTTCGATAGCTTCTGCGATGTCTGGTGAATAGCGAGACCGATCTTAGAAGCTCTCTTCCCGAACTCAGATTGGTTATTCATGGCGGATCTCGGATCCTCTCTTCTCGAACCATCGCTTCTACCACTACCATACGGCACATTATTCGCCGCCGGAGCAATTGATCTCCTCAGCGTTTCAACGATAGCGAAGAATTCTTCCGTCCGATCTCGATACGACGATTGCCCATGCCGTACCGGCATTTTTCTTCCTCGATTCCTTCGGATCTGATCTCTCTCGAGAACAAAATCAACCAAAAACAAAAATCGATGGTGATTCGAAACTCAAACAGCCACCCACCGTGTAGATTGGTAAATCGTGAAAGGAAAAACTCAAAATCAGAGGAAATGAGCTAAAACCGATCAACGCGTCGGCATAATATTTCCATTTTGTCCATTGTGTTTCTAAATATCAAATCTTGGCCCTCTATTATATATTTTTTTTTAAATGTTAACTAAAAATTAATTTACATTAGAAAATCAAATGTTGGTCTGATCCGGCTTGTCGGATCGGTGGACTCTAAACCCGGCGATAATCCAAAACTGGATGTTTTTTTCGGGTTGATTACATACAAAGGCATTTTGTTCTAAACTCTTTGCAATAAAAGCACTTTACATTACAAGATGACTTTGCCCTTATAGATTATCCAATCTACCCTCAAATAACAGATCTAGTAACTTATTCTTGACTAGTAAATTGTCCACCGTAACTAGAAGTTTTTATTTCAGTTTGTGTAAAAAGATTTACTTTATGAGATCGACTTTTCAATCTCTTTTGTACAAACACTAGATTTTAGATCGGAATAAAATCAATTGTCGACAACATCTTCGTCACGGATTCGACTTTCGATTTTGGGATCTCCGTCGTCTGCCGTTGGTGATTTCGGCATCTCCGTCGTCGGTCATCGGTGCCTGAGTCATGGGTTAAGCAGTTGCGTTGAGCTAAATCGTCGAGGAATAAAAGTGTCGACCTTCAACATTGGTAGCGCATGGGTTAAGCGGTGACGCGTGAACAATTGGTATTAATCCTCAAGACTGCCTCAATGTTCGACACCATGTCGAGCTTTTGTGATCTTTCCAATTAGGTGGATTTTTCCAATTAGGTGACATTGAGAGAAGATCTGCTATAGTGTTGATCGTCTCTGTTTCTAGTTTTTCATTGATTTTTTTCAATATGATTATACTTATGGGAGTTTGGTTGATTTGAACCAACGAAGAAGAAGAAGAAGTGGATACGACCAATGATATATAGCCATTGAGTTACAGGAGGTTTAGGAGATGCTAATCGAAGGAACTCCGCAAAGCCTCATATTAACGAAGAGAGCAACCCTTGATGATTTGTGGACAAGATAAGCTGGTGATTTTTATGATGTTAGGACAAAAAAGCTTTGTTTCAAATGGGATGGAGAAACATTGTTTCCAAGATCCAGTATCTACAACAATATATCAACGATTCATGATCCAATTTGTTGATTAAATTTGGAGTTAAAATGTGTTTGTGTAGATTTTATATGATGAATTATGTTTGCATTAAGTGCTTTTTGATTGTCCGATTCAGAAGATTATGGCTTTGAAATTTCTGATGTTGGTGAAGAAGAGAGTGATGCTTGAGTGATGCAAAGAAAGCGTTTGGTTTGGAACTTAGCTCATCTTTTGGAACTTATATCAACTTCTAAAAGGAGCCTTCTTGTAGACACAATGCTATGGATACAGATCGATGGACATAATGGTATGGATACAAATTGATGGCAGAATGGGATGGATTGTATCCACTATGTAGTATCCATGACAACATGTCCAAGACGCAAAATCTAATTTATGTTTCATGATATTTTAATCGTAAAATTTTTGTTTTGGTTCTCCTTGCAAATTTATAAGTTTGGTCTATTGTTTGCTTGAGAAAATTTTGTTAACACAACTTGTATTCAAACAAAGGTACCCATGAAACATAAAAGACAAGTTCTGACCATATTTGTGTTATCCATAAGGTTACGCATAGCTTGGATTCAAACAAGTTAAATTTGACATAGTAAATATATGTTGTGACCATATTTCATTGTCCATATGGTTAACACCGCTTGGATTCAAACCAATCCAAGTTACATTTCACTTGTAAATTAAGAAAATGTGGATTTACACAGCTGAAATTCATTAACATCAAGCTTATTTGCTGAAAATCCAACCAAGTAATCAATAGACTTTATAAATTATATGAGTAAACTCATAAGAATCTGAAAATCACACATCCACAAAATCACGACCATCTTATATTGTCTATATGGATATGTACTTTACAAATAACCCCAAATTCATAAAAACAACTGAAAATATCACCAAGTATATGTTGTTTTAATGAATAATAGTAACCAAAATTCGAATCGTCGTGACCTAAAAATTCTAACAATCGCGGTGGGTTCTATTATCCTTTTTTTTTGTGTATGTTGCCTCTTGCACATCAATAATATACACATTTCTTAATCTAAGGTAGCAATATTTTATTAGTTTTCCTGCTTCTTTCGTTCTTTTCTTTTGGCTTCGGTTTTTTGAGATCTCATTGTCTATGCTAGAGCATCCATTTTTTGCTTTCTCATGTCCATTCTAAATCCTTCTAATTGGCTTTTCTTTATGTATTCTGATGAAGGTGTGGTAGTAGACATTTGATGTGTTTAACACAAAGAATCAAGGCAATGTCTGAACTATACACCATAACCCACCATCTCAAGTCTCAACTCAAACTACCCTTCACTTCTTTAGAACCATTTTCATCCTCACATCTTCCATCAAGCCAATCTTTTCTTTGTTTGTGAACTTTAGCAATTAGCATTCATGTAACTATGGTCACTGTTAGCATAGGATTGCTATACGTCATGATCGATGAAATTAAATTATACTTTGACACTGAAAGTGAATTAGAATATTACAATATTAATTTTAAAAATACAGCCATAATGCATTGAAATCTTTGGAAACTAAGACAATAAATATAAACAAAAGAAATAATTACTAGAACGACCTCGATAAATAGCCTAATTATTAGAATGACCTTCACAAGTCTCAAAATACTAAAAAAAGGTTTATAAGACATAAAAACCAGAGTTATGTTTTGTTATTACGAAAATGCCATTGTTATTTTTGATTTTAAAAAAACGCAAAAACACTGGAGACGACTGCTGAGGCTGCGGAAGCACCGGAGACACGCTCGGCGGAGGTGTACCGCCGGATTTAGATAAAATCGGATTAAAAATCACAAGTTAAGAAAAATAAAAAACTTGAAATCTTTTGATTTTTTGTTAGATAAGGGATATATGATGTTAGATATACTAGTTTTAGGTTAAGTCCAGTTGAAAACAAGTTAAAATACAGTAAAAACGAGCTAAATACAGGTTGGCCGCTATTGTTAGGGTTTGACAACTTCTGGGTTGGTAAGAAAACGAAGGGTAAATTACGATTTTACCCTTTTGCATAAGTCTAACACTACTATAAATAAGTCTACCACTACTATAAATAAGTCTATCACATATTATAAATCTATCACTACTACAAATAAATCTAATACTACTATAAATAAGTCTACCGGTACTATAAATAAGTCTACCACATATTATAAATTTACCACTACTATAAATAAGTCTACCACTACTATAAATAAATCTACCATTGCGCGAACCATCAATAAGTCTATCGATCACAAAATTAAATCTACCACTACTACTAATAAGCCTATCACTCAAAAATAAATCTACCACTACTATAAATAAGTCTACGACTGCACGAAGCATCAATAAATCTACCGATCACAAAATTAAATCTACCACTACTAGAAATAAGTCTACCGATCACAAAATTAAATCTACCACTACTATAAATAAGTCTACCACATATTATAAATTTACCACTACTATAAATAAATCTACGATCGCGTGAACCATCAATAAGTCTATCGATCACAAAATTAACACTACCACTACTATTAATAAGTCTATCACTCAAAAATAAATCTACCACTACTATAAATAAGTCTACCATTGCGCGAACCATCAATAAATCTACTGATCACAAAATTAAATCTATCACTACTACTAATAAGTCTATCACTCAAAAATAAATCTACCACTACTATAAATAAGTTTACGACTGCACAAACCATCAATAAATCTACCGATCACAAAATTAAATCTACCACTACTAGAAATAAGTCTACCGATCACAAAATTAACACTACCACTAATAGAAATAAGTCTACCACATTTTATAAATCTACCACCACTATAAATAAGTCTACCATTGTGCGAACATCAATAAGTCTACCAACCACTTAATAAATCTACCATCACATGAACGGTAGACTTATTCGCTTTTGGCGGGAAAATCTTTGCTGCTCATTAATGGCAGTTTCGTAAATACGTTTTTTGTTATCAAAGGAAATAAAGGCAAAACAGGTATTATCTTTCAAGGTTATTTGAATAATTATGAAAGATTAAGGTCATTCTAGTCAAAAACCCAAAGATTAAGGTCATTCTAGTAAATCTCTTTAAACAAAAAGACATAAAACAGAGAGTTTCCATTTTGTGGAGTAAGCTACTACCTTTGTAAAATATAATGAGGAGAGAAGTCTCACTAAACAAAGATACGAAACGCGATCTAAATAAACAGAAAGCACATGACACCCCAAATCAAAAAAGCTCACTTATTGTTATGGAGCTTTGACCTCGCAACACCAATCATTCTTCTGCAATAGTATGAACACGGTGAGAGGATTATCAAAATAGCTTTGACGACAAGTATGATTACTCCAAAGGTGTAGCTTTCTTTTTTTGATGACAAAAGCTGGCTACTTTTGAGACCTTGTATATATGTACCTGATCAACAAAGGTAATATTTGTTCTCCTCTTGTTCTCTTCAGTTCCACAACTCTCTATTCTTGTGTTCACACCTCTACCGTATGAGAGGAATTGAAACCCTTTTCAGCATCAGATACCGACCCAGGGTTGGACCCACGTTGAAGGTGGTGGGGTCAGCTGATACCACAAATAAAAAAAATTCTTTATAAGTAGCATAGATCAAATATATTGAACCCACTAACTTTTGATTCTTTGAACCCACAAAAAAAATATTTGGACCCACAGACTAAAGCCCACCAAATCTGGCGATGGATCCAGCAATTAAAAAGGGAAATTTTAAAAAAAATTGTTTGCTAAACACTTTTAACATATTTAACCTAATTTTTTTTCTCTGTTTCTAGAATAGATCTTTTATTGTCTTTTCAACTCCCTTCTCTTCTCCAAATCCATCAACCATCGTGCATTCTATATTTCTATTTAAGTTCAGATTTACAATTAAGCTTTTATGTTATTGTCTCTTATTAACTTTATATCAATTATGTATGTTACAACAATTGAGTTTTCCATAATCGTTAATTTTTAACAAACTCAACTGACCCTTTTTGTTCTTTAGTCTACAGATGCGAAAATAATTGTTAGATGTCGTTTTTGTTTTGTTTCTATGTATATTATTTTTTTTACTAATATATTTTATATTTTTTCAGCAAAATCAATGGAAAAGTTTCTGAATTTAAAAAGAAAAGAGCCATCCCCATCTTGTGATTTAGATGATTTACCATGGGATCCTGCTGATCGGAAAAAAATATCCGAATACCCTTCAAATCAAAGAGATGAGGTAATTCGTAGATATTTGATTAGAGGTCCTTGCCAACCTCCTCGTGGTCATATCTTTAAACAGAAAATGATATCAGGTGCAATGAGACGATTTAATCCTGCTTGGTTTGATCAATATAAGAACTGGTTAGAGTATAGTGTTAAGAAAGACGATGCGTATTGTCTATGTTGTTACTTGTTTAGAGATATTAATGGAAAAGGTGGAAGAACTGATGCATGGATTAACGAAGGTTTTTCTAGTTGGAATAAGTTTAGTAGGCTTGCAGAGCATGTGGGGCAAGTTAATAGTTTTCATAATAACGCAGTTATGAAATGTGAAAACTTGATGAGACAAGGTCAGTCTATTAAGCATGCTTTTCATAAGCAGGATGATATTACCAAGAATGAGTATCGGATTCGGTTAAATGCTTCAATTGATGTTTCCAGATTTTTGTTGCGACAAGGTCTTCCTTTTCGTGGTCACGATGAGTCAGAAACATCTGCTAATAAAGGAAATTTTGTGGAGCTTCTGAAATATACTGTTGAACAAAATGAAGTTGTTAGTAAGGTTGTCTTACAAAATGCTCCAGGAAATAATCAGATGGTGTCTTCGAAGATTCAGAAAGATATTGCGCATTGCTTTGCAGAAGAGGTAATCAAATCTATTATTGAAGAAATTGATCATGATGTTTTTGGTTTGCTGGTTGATGAATCTGCTGATGTTTCTGATAAAGAACAAATGGTAGTAGTATTTCGGTTTGTTGATAAAAGTGGGATTGTCAAAGAAAGATTCATTAGCATTATACATGTGGCTGAGACATCTTCAGCATATTTGAAATCTGCTATTGATTCTTTGTTTGCTAAGCTTGGGTTAAGCATAAAAAAGTTGTGAGGACAAGGTTACGATGGAGCAAGTAATATGAAAGTTGAATACAATGGGCTAAGGTCACTGATTTTACGGGAAAACACCTCAGCTTATTATGTCCATTGTTTTGCTCACCAACTTCAATTGGTTGTTGTGGCTGTTGCAAAAAAGCATTTTGAGGTTGGAGGATTCTTTGATATGATTTCTCTATTGTTGAATGTGGTTGGAGCTTCATGTAAGAGAAAGTATCAGATTCGAGAAAATTACAGAAAAATGATTGAGGAAGATATTCTTTATGGTAAAATCAACACAGGAAAAGGGTTGAATCAAGAGGTTTTTATTCAGAGACCAGGGCAGACGCGTTGGGGTTCTCACTATAGAAATTTGTTGCGTTTGATTGAGTTATTTTCCCCCATCATCAATGTGCTTAAACATATTCAGAATGAGGGCTTGGAAGACTCAAAAAGACGACAAGCATATGGTCTTCTTGTATACTTCCAGGACTTTGATTTTGTGTTTTATCTGCAAATGATGATTCACCTTTTAGGACTAACAGATAGCTTATCCAAAGCTTTGCAACAAAGGAATCAAGACATTTTGAATGCTATGTCATTGGTGAAATCAACGAAGAGACAACTCCAAGATTTTAGAGATAATGGGTGGCATTCTTTGATAAAGTTTTTTCTTTTTGTGAGAAGTATGATATTGAGAAGGATGATATGGAAGATGAATTTATTCACCCAAAGAGACCAAGTAAAAAAAGGAATACAAAACATGCATCACTACAAGGTCAATTGTTTATATGCTATTTTGGATTTGCAGTTTCAAGAGTTTAATGATCGCTTTACTGAGGTAAACACCGAGTTGCTTGCTTGTGTTGCTTCTTTAACTCTCATTGGTTCTTTTTCTGAGTTTGACCATTCAAAGTTGATGAGTTTAGCCAAGTTTTATCCTTACGACTTTAGTCCTACAGAGTGCATATCTCTTGAGCTGCAATTATCTATATACATTGACAATGTTCGACATGATGAAAGATTTAGTCATTTGAAGAGTTTAGGAGACCTTGCTCGTATGTTGGTGGATACACGAAAACATCTATCACTTCCTTTGGTTTATAGGCTATTGAAGTTAGCTTTGATTTTGTCGGTCGCAACTGCAACTGTTGAAAGATATTTTTCAGCAAAGAAGATTGTGAAGACGGATCGACGAAATCGGATTGGCGATCAGTTTCTTAATTACTGTTTAGTTTGTTATATTGATAAAGATGTATTTGAGACTGTTACTAATGAAACAGCGATGAAAAAATTTCAAGATATGAAAGATCGTAGGATGCTTTTGTAGAATGATATTTTTTTAAAACGATTTATGAAATATTTTTTTATTAATTTTTGGTTTGGTTTGAACCCACAAAAAATAATTTCTTGGTTCGCCACTGTACCGACCTATCAACAAAAATGAATTTTAGTTGTTTTTTGAATTGCAGTAAACATTACAAAGCTATTTAATACTATATCAATATTTGGCAAAACAGGATGATGCATGAGAATTTAATGTGTTTAACCTCTTTCGTTTTTCCTTCAGCTCCGATTACGCTTATTTTTTGGTGAAATACCTTAGTTGACTGGAAATTTATAAGATGTTTTGAGTAGGGTGAATGATGTTTTTTTTAATATAAAGACGCCAGGAGACAAATCTACGGGAAGACATGATTAAACTTAAACTAGGTGACTCTCCTGTGTACACACGGATAATTTATTTATAATTTTTTAAAAAAAATTTACACTTTCAAAATGTGAAAATATGTATTTATTTTTATTTTTATTACAGACATTGCTGTTGATCTTTTGTTGTAAATTTCTTTTGTTAATAAGTATAAATTTTTGGAAATTTAGTTTAACCATTTCATTATTTTATATATGTAAATATATCAAATAAAATATATAATAATTTAATATACTGGAGTGCACAATATATTATCAAAAGTTGAAAATATTGAATCTCCTATTTGATCATCTTTCAAAAAATTTATAATTTTTTCACATTGAATTTTGAATAAAAACTAGATTCGACATCGAAATATGAAAAAATTTAATATGAGCAACTTTTCGTAAACAGAAAAAAATTAATAAAGTTTTTCATACAATGTTAAAGAAGTACACTACTTTTTCCTCTTCTTTTGTTTTTCAAACTCTTGTTGTTTTCTATTTTTATTATGGTTGACATCGCTCACACTTTTTCATATTTTGTTAAGGAAAAACTATTTCTCTTTTATTTATATGGGATAATTAGAAAAATATAATATTTAAAAATCTATGTCATTCATTGAAAGATGATTTTCTATGGTTTGTTCTTTTTATTTCATATTGAACTTTTCACAGTGTTTTATTTTTAAACATTAAATATAATATGACAATGTATAAACTGATTTTCTTAAAATATAAAAATTGAATATTAACTTTTTAAATATTAGCATCTAAAATATGTAACCTTTGATTTTTTTAAATAATATATATTTAATATAAAGATATAAAAATTTAGATACGTTATATCTTAAATGATTTTGTTATTTTTAAATTGTCTTGTGTTAGAATTTTTTTTTTTAAGAATACGTATATTTTGTTTTTCTAAATTTGAATATCTTTTGTCACAAAACATAATAAAATCTCTTTAAAAAACTTGTTAATTCTTTATTATAAATTTCAGTAAAAATTTATTTATATGAAAAAGTATTCTAAAACTTTTATTGTGACAAAAAAAACAAATTTAAAACATTTTTTTAATGAAAAACGTAAATATTAATATAAAATATTATTTAAAATTTCTTTTGATTTATTTATGGGAAGAAATGTAAACATAATTAAAGAAGATTTTGTAAAAGATATTGTTTTGATTCAATTTTGCCATGTCATATTTATTTGAAGCCATATCAAAATAAAATTGGTAAAAGTGATTTTTGTAGTAACACATAAACAAATTTGAGAAAATCACTTATCAAATAATGTATAAAGGATATTGAAAAGGAATTGAAAAGGAATAAGAGAAAGAAGATCGACGTTCTTGAAAAGGAATAAGAGAAAGAAGATCGACGTTCTTACCTTTAGACGAACCTGAAAGTCTTTTTTGGATCTTTTTCATGTTTCCTTGAAAATTGGAAGAGTAACACGGTCATGAGATGGTTACACGTTTTTAATGCTAATCTCTCAATTTTTTTGCTTTCATTCCAAACAGTAGAAGAAATTTACATGAATTAAATTTGATGAGTTTGAAATTTACACGTTTGAAATTTTACGATAAATCTGATGAGTTTTTGTAATCCGACATGGATGGATTAAGGGGCTTCAATTAGTCCTTTTTAGTTACCACGTGACAATATCTTAGAGTAGTTTTGTGATGCTGATGTGGCTAGTTTAAAGAGTTTCAAATAGTTCATTTTAGTTAGCACTAGGCCAATGTCAACGCAAACACACGGATTTTTCTTATATTTATCCTACAAAACAATCATATATTCCTATGCGAATCTTATTATATTCCTACAAAATTTATACTCAAACTTTCGTATATTTTATTATACCTATTCTTATGCGAATTTCATAAATATAAAACCTCTACTACACATTAATTTGTTGTGCTGACTACTTGTAAACTTACAAACTATTGACTTATGTTTTTCTATCACAAATACTTAGTAAAACAACATCAAAATTCAGTTTATGTTAGCAATTGATTTGTAACAACAATGTCCAGCAAATCACAACAATATACATTGTTTTTTAGGAAAATCATATCTAGACATTTATATTTTATTTTATAAAAGCATGAAGAAAGTCACATAGATCGAGCATGATCATATCAGCAACTGTTTTTAGTCTCCAAGTTGGGTTTTTACTAGCAAACTCCTGAACAATACATCATTCACTCGAGAAAAACAAGTGATGACTAAATCTTTACCGTATTCCAAATTTATAGATGGTAATGTTGGGACTACAAAAACCCCCTAGAAATTTGATGATAGAGCTCCTCTTACTTCTTTTACAAACCAAAAAACTCTTGAAGTAAAACCTTCTCGTGTTCCGAGATATATTATACATTAAAAAATTTGCATAACTTAGCTACTAAAACCATTATTACTTGAGAGTAACCAGACTAATCTCCAATTACTTTAAAACACTTACCAAATAGCAAGAAAGCCTTTGCGCCTCTGGAACCCACTAATTATATCAAATCACTTTTCATCAGTATGAAATACCTAACCCCTAAGCGAGAATGAACACATATCACTAAGCGCATTGCACACCCCACATAAGAAATAAATAAGTCTCAAAGTAAATCAAGTTTGCTAAGAATTGAAATACAACGAATCCCATACGGTCTTACCAGAAACCCAAAACTGAATTCCAAGTCCCTTCAAAATTGGAGAGTTAAGCTCTAAAGTAATAGTGATGACTGTCATTTTTTATTCACATACCAGAGGAAGCAAACTTAACACATCTGCACTGATCATTTTCTTGTAACATGTTTCTGTTACACAATGTACAAATTTATTGAACATTTTATCAAAATCAATAAACCACTTATGTGTTTAAACAGTATTCATCCCTAATGAAGCGGCCTAGAAGATGAGTAGCACTTTCGACATTGGCATCAAAATTTGCAAATAGTTCTGCATAAAATATTTTTAAAAAGCAATGGGGCATCAACGACAATAACAATTAGAAGAATAAAGCAATGCACATGGATACTAAAGTGTTTACCTTCGCAAACTTAGGGAGAACGTCACATGCATAGAACTGAACTCGGCTATCTTGTTCAGAGAAGGAGTTAGTGACATGCAACACACCGACACTATTTGATTCACATTTCATAAATAAACAAAACAATAAGATAGTATTTCATAATCCATGAAAGAAAGTACACCAATACCATAAATAGATTTACACACTGATAAGACTAACTACATTGTATAGTGCAAAGGTTTGAATAACAATCCATTTACACCTAAAGAAATTGAGGAGGTTCTGAAGACAAAGAAACTATTACAGCAAATGAACAAAGAAATTTTAGTAAGGGAAAACAAAACCATTGGTTCTAAGTAGATGCAAACGCTTAGCAATGAACATAATGCAAGCCTTTTGGATGATTTGCTTGAGGACGTTTGGCAAATTCTTGAATCAACATCTCCATATCTTTCGAGATCTTTTCATGATTACTTGAAGAAGTTCGATTGTTTAGAATTTTCTCAAACTAAGAAATAAAAGATAAGACAATGAAAGAGATAATCCAGTAGTAAACCTAACATCCTAAGACATAAAATTCAGAACGCAAATGCAGAGAAGCAATAAAACTGTAGTGTGAAACCTAAAGTGTGCATTTTCGGCTTATCATCGAGTTTATCGGATAGATCACGGTGAATAGAGGTCGGAAGAGTGTCTTACATTACAGATGAAATCCTGAAAGGAAACAAAAATCAACCTTTTCGAAGTGAAATCCAGAGCGAGAAATCAAATCTCCTATGAACTAAATCTTATTTTCCCATAACATGACCGCCTCACTCCTCACAATCGAAGATTGTATTTCCCCGGTGGGATGTACGACCTTGAAAAGCGAAAAGGCTAAGGTAAGATGAAAGAGAAGGGGAAGAGACAGAGAAGAAGATGGAGAGACAGGAGTTTTTGAGCTTTAATTTTATACGTAAAGATAAAGTGCCTCATGCCAAGTAAAGAAAACACCACATGTCCATCTATGGAGAGTGTTGCCCTCTATTATAGTTTAGATTATATTCCCTCTGTTTCAAAATGTAAATGTAAGTTGTTTTGGCTAAAAGTGTGAATATTAAAAAACTATTTTTCTTCTCAAAAGTATCAACTTATATATATAATAAAAATAATTTAACCAATAAAAAAGCGACTGCAAAATACTATTGGTCACACAATAGTCAATAAAGTTAAAAAGTATATAAGATTATCAAAACAACTTATATTTTGAAACATAAAAAAACCTCCAAAACAACTTATATTTTGAAACGGAGGGAGTATATATGAGTAAATAACATGCATGACTATATATAGATTAGATATGGCAATGACTATTATTCATTCCACCAAATTTAATCATGATATCAAATTAAATTGATGTAAGCAATTTTTTTTTTCAATCACTATAACATATACAAAATCATCAAAACTAAAACACTTTTGTTTTTGGTTAACCAAACTAAAAGCCACTTTTCATTACATATACAAATTTATCTATTAAATTTGGGTTTTTCATGGACTTTCAACTCAAAACCCAATTAGTGGATTGCCTCTAACCCTTTATATATTAGTTAATTATTTTTTCAACTTCCATTGTGTGACAATATCACTTAACATCAATTGGCAATTAGTGGATTGATCCTAACCATTTATATATTAGTTAATTATTTCTCTAACTTCCAATGTGGGACAATATAACTTAATAACTCATTTGATTTTTCAAATTTCATAAACTATATATGTGGATATAAAATCCCATAATACAAGTTCTAAGAAGTTAAGATTCAGTTTCGACTTAAAATACTAACATTATTGTAGGGAAAATTGGGTGCATAAAAAAGAAAAAGAAAAAAACATATTTAAAATACTAATCAAAATCCTCTCATGTGGCAAAATTATATCCATTAGATTTAGGATTTTTGGTTAGTATTTTAATTATGTTTTTTTCTTTGTTATTCAACAAATTGACCCAAATTTTAACTGCTTAAATTTTTAATCAAATTGGCTTTCTTGGAAAGCAGTTAAGAAAATTTTGGGGGAAAACAGATAGAGAGAACTTTGTCTTTAGATTGGAAAACGGCTCATTTTGCCAAATCAAAACCAAATTACCTACATATAAAGATAGAGAGAACTTTGTCTTCTTGCTCATTTAGCAAGGAAATCAAAACGTACATTATTCCAAGAAAGAATCAAAGAAATGTTGAACAAACAAAAAAGATTACAAATCCGAGTGGATTCATCTATGGTTAACACTTTTAGAAAGAACTAACTCTTTATTTGAAAAATACACAATTTGTTGGTAGCCGAAAACAATTTAAAAATAAATAAAAATAACGAGTGATCCTACGATCCACACGATGAAAGTGGCTTTCCCTTGGCTTCAAAATGTGTTACCTTTGCCTTATAGTAGAAGAAAGTGGCTTTTCATTGATCGAGGAAACCCTAGCTACGATTAGAAGATTGCTTATAGTCGAAGAGACAATAAAGAAGTTTGCACTGATGAGACCTTTGCCTTCCCCGTCCTGCTATGAACCTAAAATGCTTGCACAAACTCATAAATCAAATAACTGTATCGGTCGTACAGATCTTTATCAAAGATAATACAAAGATTCCCTCAATCATGCTAAACCTTGAAATGCAATAATAGGAGTTCAAAAATTATTTCTACAAAGCCACCAAAACTAATGGAACAACACAGCCCCATCTTCCCATATGGGACACACCCATATCATATCAACTTGAACAATATATAATCTGCAGTTTCAAATTCCGAAAAGTTTCAGAATCTGTAAAGTGGGACACACCCATCTCCCCATATGCATACCATTTCTGGATTAGTTTATTATACTAGTTCTGAATGAAATAATAACTAAAACATAGACAAAATTTCCACAACTACATGTTTTGTTTCATAGCACAAGAAATAAATAAAAACATTGGCTCCCAAAACCAGAGTAAGATTTGTTTATTCCACAAAAAGTCTAGCAATCTTCTGTTAAGGTCACTGGAAGTTGCGAATTCTCTTAGCTGATGTTAAGGTGTTGGATAGAAGCATGGCTATGGTCATTGGACCGACGCCACCAGGAACAGGCGTAATAGCTGATGCAACTTTGCAAGCCTCCTCGTAGCAAATGTCTCCAACTAATCGATATCCACGGGGAGCACTTAGATCCTGCGGTTCATAGTATACGAATGTCACATACTGGACTGATCTTAATCAGTTATAATCGCATTATCATAATGTATGTGCACTCACCTCAACAGGATTAATCCCGACATCAATGAGGACTGCGCCCGGTTTTATCCAGCTTCTGACCATGTTTGGTTGCCCAACCGCTGAGATTATGATATCAGCTTCTCTTGTGATTTCTTCAGGGTTCTTAGTTCTTGAATGGATAATGGTAACAGTTGCATCCTCTCTCTACATTTACAAAATACTAACTAGTTATGGAACCAGAAAAAACGATATATTCGAGAAAGTGTTATTACCTGCAGTAAGAGAGCAGCTGGCATACCGACAATGTTACTCCTTCCGATAACAACCGCTCTCTTTCCTTTGATCTCGACGTTGTATCTATGCAACAACTCAATGCATCCTTTTGGAGTGCACGGAACGAATAATGGTTCTCTTCCTCGCATCGCAAGGCCTCCAATATTTAACGGGTGAAATCCATCAACATCTTTCTCTATACTAACCGCATTCAATATGTTGTGTTCATCCATATGCTACAACAGATCCAAGAGAAGTATCAGTGTCATTTTTTAGATATGATGATTAGGCTTTGTACAATACCGATGGTAGCGGCAACTGGACAAGGATTCCATGGACAGAGGGATCATCATTGAAGCTTAAGACAGATTTCAACACCTCATCTGCTGATGAATCTTCACCGAGACGAACTTGGAATGATTTGATTCCAACGGATTCACAAGCTTTCTTCTTGCTCCTCACATAAGTTGCCGAATCCTTTCGATCCCCAACAAGGATTACTGCTAAACCAGGAATCACACCGATCGATTCCTTCATTCTCGAAACTTGGATTGTAATCTCATCTCTGACTGTTTTCGCCACAGCTTTTCCGTCAATTACCTTCACCGAATCATCTGAATAAAACATGATTCTCTAATTACTCATATAACAACAAAGTCCAAATTCATATCAATGGTTGAGTGTATACCGGAATTCGAAGGATTCGGAGAAGAAGAAGAGGACAGTGCTGGTCCGTAGTCGGAGTTGGCTGACACACTGACGGAGGAGGAAAGTGCTGCTGCGGCGGTTGAAGTGGATGACCCGCGACGTGGTGGTGGAGGAGCAATCGGTATATATCATCTTAGGGTTTAAAAAGGGAAATTAGAATATTCTGAAACATAAATCCCGCCAATTTTCTGAACAACAAAAATAAGGTGCAGAAGAAAGAGATTAGGTTTCGGCGTGAGGAAGAAGAAGATAGTCAATGTTTTAATTAAAATCAAATTGGGCCATTGACTATTCTAAAAAGCCCACACGGTTTTTTTTGTTTTCTTTAGGCTTTTTTTCTGTACTGTAACCTAAAACTAAAATAAAAATTCAAATAACCCTTATCTATTTTAACCACCCGTCACCAAAAATTCTTCCCACTTTAATCCTTACAATTTAATTGACACCAGCCAATTAATAAATTTCCAAATTAATATACAACAACCAAAAAGTAATAAATAAACAAAAAAAAATTACCTTATCTAGCTTCCACGTGCCTACTTTTCTTCCTCTTCGTTTTGTTTTTCTCTCTACAAACCCAGAAGCTTAAACAGAAACAGAGCAAATTTGAACATGGATATCCATTGATTATGTTCTGCTTCTTCCTCGTGTGCTCTTCGTCTAGACACGACAACACCATCGTCAGAAGTTTATCATCTTCTTCCTCGTCGTCCTTCTTCATCTCGTCGCAAAGGAAAACAAAGCCATCCTATCCGGATCTTTTGTATTTGTCCTTACTCAATTGAATCTTCAAAATTAAGGTTAGATACTTTCGTTTTCATGAATTTTCGTGTCTAGGGTTAGATTGAGTTTGAAAACCCCCTCTTTTTAAAGGTTTGTTATGATTTTAGAGAATTTGTTCTATCCGTTTTTGTATGGATTTTTCGATATTGAACTTGTTCTGTAAGTCTATTAAAGTAATTTGAAATAGCAAGTGAATCATTATAAGGATAGCATACGAAATCGGAGGGTTTACCGAAACTGCAGGAAATTGCAGAGGTATAACTGGTACTAGTGAGAATAACTGGTATAACTGTATAACTGGAATAACTGGTATAACTAGTATTAGTGAGAATAACTGGTATGCAATTGATTATATACTAACGATATTTGTTATTTTCTTATTTTTTTGTACGGGAAAAACAAGCTATCATCCGATTAAGCGGAGAAACAGAGGTCCGTCATTATGAGTTTGCCTCCAAGTTTTATACGGTGGAGCAATGGGTAATGGCATATAGGAGGAGGATATATCATGTACCCCATATGTCATCTTGGATGATTCCTCCAGAAGACTATAATTCGTTCCACTTCGGCTTGCCTCTGCCCCACAAAATTAAGAAAGGAACGACTCAACAAAGAAGATAACCATCAAGTGGAGAATATCACGGAAGAGGAAGAGGATTAGGGCATATGCATGAGTACTTAGCTAGAGAAGGACGAGGACGGGGACATATTCCTTTCTCCAATGTGTCGAATCCCAACTAGGTAAAAATGGTGTTTTTCTCTATCTGGTATAACTGGGTACCACAAGGTATGACTATATGCTTCGTATTTTGGTAATTCTCTCTGGCCGGTATAACTTGGTATGACTATATGCTTCGTATTTTGGTAATTCTCTCTGTCCGGTATAACTGGTATAACTAAGTATGACTCTATGCTTCGTATTTCGAAAATTTTCTCTGTCCGGTATAACTAGTATAATTAAGTATGACTGTAAGCTTCATATTATGGAAATTCTCTTTGGTATAACTGGTATAACTAAGTATGACTGTATGTTTCGTATTTTGGAAATTCTCTCTGTCCGGTATAACTGGTATAACTAGGTATGACTGTGAGACGTATTTTGTGTCTTCTTTATGTATTCTTCGTTTTCACTACTTATTAATTATTTTATGTATCTTTTACTTGTTTGTATATTTGTCTGGACTTTATTTTTAAGTTGAAATTATTAGAAATTCAAGAATTGGAGAAAATTATATTTTTTACTCAAACACTACCTTATACATATGCTAATGAATAAGTAGAAACACTCATTGTCATGTGAAACAAACAAACATTGTGATTTTTAAAAATTTAATATACAAAACTATAGTAAATGTATTTTAATGGATCAATTCGATGAATACTACTAGAAAAATTATAAGTTTACGTATGTATGACTAATAATACATAAAATTTGTCAAAGTATAACTGTGTGTAGTATGGTACTACTACAATACTAAGTATGACTAGTACTAAAAAAAATTTAAATTTTTTTATTATGTGCTAAATGTTTTTATTTTTTTATTCTTATTTTTGTACACACGTGTTTTATGTTTAATACACAGTAGTACATAGTATTACTAATAATACCTAATGGAATTCAACAACAGTTTAAACTAGTAATTCTAGTAGTACGAATTCAACAAAAAATACGAGTTCAACATGGTTTGTACTACCTAAAACATCATCTCACCATTACAAAGGAAACATAATTCACTCATGTCGTCTTTATCCCTTGATGACTTAAGAACGTCGAGTAGCCTCACATTCAACTAGATTCTTCTCTCCTTTGTCTTCTTCCTCATCCACTTTGTCATCTTCCGCTATGCTTCTTCTCCTCTCCCTCTCGTCCTCGACATCTTTTTCACTACGCTTCTTTCTCGATAATTCTTTGTCAAGAAAACCTATAAAATGAATAGACATGATGAAGAATGAACCCATCAGCTAAGACAGAGACATACACATACGGATTTTCCTACATGCTAGGCTTCATCCATCCATAGGCCTTAACCTTCTCGTATAAGACTATTTTTCTTGGGGGAGAAGAAGAAGAAGAAAACCAATTCTCCTCTGCTAAAGGAAAACAATCTAATTACCTATATAACATCCGCAAAGATATTAATGTCGACATGTGACAAACCCATAGAGAACAATGTATGTTCCAGGAACTGAAGATGCATCTTTGTTATTTTCCTCAGCTTCTCGATCGGTTTGAAGGTGTTCAACAGTTGCTGGCAAAAGATGAGAATGGCTCACTAATATTAGTGACAAAAGTTGTCCTACCGAAGACTTCAACTGTAGTGGCAAGATCGAATCGATAGAAGCATCACCAGAAGCTGAAGCTTTAACCAAAAACATTTTTCGAGATTTAACAAAAGGTGTTATACTTTAGAATTTTCTCTAGAATTTTAGAGACAATTTATGCTGCAAACAGGGAGAACGGGTTTAGATTACTATATAAGAATCAAACCACTATTACTTATGAGGCATTTATACAAAAATTTCAATTCTTTTGACAGAGAAATTTCTACAGGACATCAAACACAATATTTGATTATGAGGTATTTCCAGGTAGAGTAAGAGTGTAAGACAAACAAAAAGGCTTCTGAAGAACAAAACAAATCGATTTCTTTAAAGAATTTAGGTAAACTAGATCATACACAATAGAATCGAGACATACTCTTAGACGAGTTTGAGGTTCGAAGCCGAATCATATCGCATGAACCCATGATAACTTGACGTCAAGGAAATTGAGCTAGAGATGATTTCGGAAGTTGGACGCAGTAAGGTGGGAGATTGAACCAAATTTGCCTTCAATACGTCGTTGATTAGGCTTCGAGGAAAGTTAAAGGAGAAAAAAATCAGAGCTTTGGGGAGAGAAAGGAAGAGAGAAGCCCTAAAATGTCAAGGCGAGGCGAGACGAGGAAAGAAGAGAAAAGTGGAGAAGATGTTGCAATTGAGAGGAGAGAAGAGGAGAACGATGAAGAAGAGTCGTGAAAGGATGAAGAAGACGACGAAAAAGTAAAAAAAAATTAGGGATTTTGATTTGTAATATTTTTTGTTAGTGAAAGAGGAAAAAAAAAAGTTGATTTTTTTGGACTAATATTTTTTGGTTTTTTCATTGGGTCTGGGTTTGGATTCGAATCTATGGTTGGATCAAGTGATTTTTCTTATTTATTAAGGGTGTCTTGGACTTTAACTACATTTTCGTTTAAAAAAATTCATAAATAAAATGTTTTTTATGAGAGAGGCTTTTGAAGTTGAACTTTCGCTGGTTGGGGTCTATAAAGTTAAGATCCCAATTAATTACTTTATTTAATATATATAATTAACTTAAAACTTATAGAAAGCACCACACAAAAGAAAAAAAGTAGTAATTTCTTTCTTCTTCTATATTTTTGCCGCCTCTATTTTTTTTTTTTTTTAACATCATCAATTGCATTCAAACGTTTATATACAAGAGATCCTCATGGAGGATTTGTACAATAGAAGGTGGAACACATAACATAAATTCAAAAGAACAATTATACTAACTAGTAGGAGCTAATTGAGGCACTTTAAGCTAGCCACATCAGCAAAACTAAAATTCTCTAAAACAATGTCACGTCAGCAATATTACTAAATAATAATCGTACTTACAAGATTCATCTACTACGCCAACTTGATTTAAGCAAAAACTAGGCAAGTATTCGCGCGCTGCGCGGAACAACAATATCGAAAAATTAATAGATTAAGAGTGTAAATTAAAGTGAATAATATCAAATTAGCATATCAGTCCTTTGATTTTGCGATAATATCAAATTAGCATAAGTTAAAGTGAATGTTTTATAAGTTATACATATACCATTTATATTTTTACCAAATTAAAAGTTCATCAAATCATTATGTGAGACTAAACAATTAAAAACATACTCAAACAAATATAATTCTTTTTTTTTTGCAATTGAAAGAAACTAAACCTTAAGAGTGGAAGCATAACCTCAGGAAGCCCTTAACCCTTACAAACTAAACAAAACTATGGTTCGATTTAGCTCAGCTAGAAATATTGCTCGTATCTGTAGTGGTTGGTTAGTTTTGGCGGGTAGTTTTATGCTTACGTCACACTTATCCTTCTCATATAACTTTCTACATGCATTTATATCATATGATCATCTATCATTATTTTAAATTGATTTTGATTCATATTGGTTTTCATAAAAAATAAGTTTCCAATCATATTTTTATAATTTATACATATACCATTTATATTTTTAACAAACTAAAAATTCATCTAAAAATCTTCTTTTTTAAAAAACTAAAATGAACTAAACCCTATGAGTGGGAAGGCTTAACTCTAGGAAAGCCTTAACCCTAACAAACTAAACAAAACTACGGTTCGATTTAGCTCAGCTACAAATATAACTCGTATATGTAGTGTTCAGTTAGTTTTGGCAGGTGGTTTTATACTCACGTTACACTTATCTTTCTCATATAAATTTCTACCGGCATTTATATCATAGAATCGTCTATCACTATTTTAAATTGATTTCGATAAATAATAAGTTTTCATAAAAAATAAGTTTTCATTCATAATTTTTTATAATTTATACAATTACCATTTATATTTTTAGAAAATTATAAATTCATTAAAAAAATCATTATTTTTTTGCAACTAAAAGGATCTAAACCCTAAGAGTTGGGAGTTTTTATAATAGTTCTCATAATTTGCAATAAAATAAGAAATCTAGACGTTTAAAAAAAAGAATGGGGAGTCTTAACCCTTGGAAAGCCTTAACCGTAACAAAGTAAACAAAATTATGGTTCGATTCAGCTGAGCTACAAATATAGCTCGTATATGTAGTGTTCGGTTTGTTTTGACGAATGGTGTTATACTCACGTCGCACTTACCATTCGCATATAACTTTATACCAGTATTTATATCATATGATCGCCTATCACTATTTTAAATTGATTTCGATTAATATTTAGTTTTCATAAAATAAGTTTCCAATCATATTTTTTATAATTTATATATATATACCATTAATATTTTAGCAAATTAAAAATTCATCTAATTTTTTTTTTTAACTAAAAGGAACTAAACCCTAAAGAGTGGGGAACCTTAACCCTAGGGAAGCCTTAACCCTAACAAACTAAACAAAATTATGACTTGATTCAGTTCAGCTATAAATATAGCTCGTATATGTAATGTTCGGTTAGTTTTGGCGGGTGGTTTTATACACACGTTGCACTTATCCTTTTAATATAACTTTTTACCGGCATTTATATCATATGATCGCCTATCACTATTTTAAATTGATTTTGATTAATATTTAGTTTTCATAAAAAATAAGTTTCCAATCATATTTTTATAGTTTATACATATACTATTTATATGCTTAGCAAATTATAAAATCATAATAAAATCTGATCAAACATTTTGGATTAACATAAATGTTTAAACTTCAATTAGGTTTGGTAGAAATTTTTAGTAGAAATTTTATGACCACACTTTTTTCATATAAATAACTTCTGTTTTGTTATATATATAAATATTCGTTTTACATTTTTATCAAATTAAAATTCACTAAACTCTAGTAAAATAGCCTAAACCTTCACAGATGAATGTAAAATATTATACAATTTATATTTTTGAAAAATAAGAAGTAATAAACTCTAATAGGTGAGCCTAAACTCTAAAAAATGCACATAAAAATGAATGATTTAGATATACTTTGTTATTTGACTTCTGATGTAATGATGTCTTATCGTATGTAATGATGTCGATTATGGAAAAATTTGGTTCATATGTAATAGAAGCAATTTCTATGAACTATGTCAAATAGTTGCATAATGAAACGGTGTGTCACCTATCTCTAAAATAAATGATGTCAAATAGCTGCATACTGAAACGGTGTGTCACCTATCTCTAAAATAAATGACTTTGATTAGATCTTTCTTCCATTATTATGCGCCTTAAACTGAAACATGTTCTATTCCGTCCTAATTTTATAAGATCAAAGCGACGCCTATGTGGGTATGTAAGACTAATTTATTACATAGGATGGTTATGACATATGCTCACATCCACAACCAAATAAACCAAGATTAAGAATATGGATTAGAGAAATAAATAGTGGAATTCATATTACTTTTATCAAATGTTCTTGTCATTTGTGGTTTACGTGAAGATTTTTTTCTTGGATGGCATGATTAACACCCAAGTTAGGTATTTAAAAAAAAAAAACACAATTACAAAGTTAGGTGATAAAAGTCCTTTTACCGGTTTCAAATATATAAAACCTAGAATCACTACTTCGATTGTATAATAGTAGGTTCGTTAAGGGACCAGCAATACACTCTAATCCTATGGATTACAAGTTCAGCTAAGCGATTAAAAGAGGTATAAATGTCACGATTTATCAAAGCAAATAAAGTAAAATTCGGTGTAAACAATAAGTGGAAAAGCGTTAGGTCAGGGGATATATCTCAGGGATTAGAACATCAAAACCAAGCAATTATTCAGGTTATCATGTTATGAACCAATCTAGAACTCAACCATAGATTCAAGAGGACCCAGTGTCGTGGCATCAACTACTTCAACAATCAATCTAACACCCTAAACTGTCGTTTGAGGTTACAAGGAATGATGAGCATTAAACGTATAAGATCGATTTGTTCACGAGTTGCTTTAACTTCAACTGTCGTTAGCTAAAGACAACTCGCCCATCTAAGTCAATTCCAGCAATTCACAACACTTTTGATGAGTAAATTCAACCTAAAATCAGAGCCTAGGTGATCAAATTAGTCTAGGCAATACGATCGACTATAGACGGAGATATCAAGTGATGTTTCAAAACCTATCTATGCTTAGTTATGAATCCTAATCCCATCGAACCCTCAACCTAACAAAGGGGATTATTCGCACATATTCAAGCAAACAACAGCAGCAAGAGACATAAGAAACTTCATTGAATTGAAATAGAAGAAAGTGGGGTTTAAGAAATCTTCAACAATAACGTGGAAGGCAATCTTCAAGCTTACAAACTCTAAAAACAAGTATCAAATCTCTTTCTCTCTCACTTGCGTTTTCGTTCTGTTGTTGTGTCGTGTCTGCGTGATCGCGTCTTCTCTCAAAAAGATCAAAAAACTCTCCTTTTAAAGGCCCACGGCGGCTGAGAAAAGATTAGGACTTCAAATTAGGTTTAATGAATATTTCCATAAGTGGCTCTTCTGGGAGCAGGTGCTCCCTCTTCTGGGGCGGGTGCTCTTTTTTTTCAGAATATTCCAAAAAGATCCAGATTCCTTCCTTTTTCACCAAATCCAATTGCAAGTTTCAATCCTCAATTCCAGCCGCATTTTAGACCTAGAATGACTCAAAGTAGAGTGAAAGACTCGATAAAAACCTACAAAACAATGGTTAGAATGCGCCAAAAACACATTATATCATTAGGATCTCGTGTAACTCTTCTACATGTTTTACTTTGAAGTTTTTCATCTTCAGGACTAGATTCTTTTGGACTTTGAACAAATTGTGATTCTTCTTGATTTTATGTACTTTGAAGAAAGGTGAAACTTGTCAGGTAGTGTATCTTTCTGTTTAAGATGGTTATTTGGTTTCTTTACATCATCTACTTGATTTATTGCTCAAGTTCTATGATAAACCCATATTTTTTTTAATGTTCTACCCAGTTCCTTGTGGAGTTCATATGTCATTTAGTTTCATGTAACTTCTTGTTTCATTATATGAAATGTGTATTTTAATTTGTACACACTGACACACAATGATTATATTCTTTTTTTAACGCTTAACGACCCTGGTAATTAGGTGAGGTATGCCATGTCAAGAAAAATAAGGATTAAACGGCGGCACAAGCCAAAGAAATGGACCAAGCTGGTATTCCACGCATATCCTAAGTGCGATCTCATGGCGAATTATTGATTTTGAGGTCCATGTGTGGTCTATGTAAAGCAAGGAGAACTATATTCTTCTCCCATTCCATATATATTCTCTAAAAGCGGACATGGATGAAGATGTAAATACCCCAAAACTTTGTTATACCCCAAAACATGGAGTCTGACTGGAAAAACTAGAATTAAGTTTTTGTTTATATATCTAATATAACAGATATAAATAGAATATATTTAAAATTAGTAGATCAAAAATATTAATTAAGTTTTTTTTGTTCCAAAACTGTTGGTTATTAAAATACATTTTTTACATATTGTTTTTCAATAATACATGATCTAACACTGTTGTAGAATAAAATTTACATAATTTTAAACTAATTTAAACATTTGAAGTTATATAATTGCATTGTTAAATAACTTTAATCATATGATTTCACCGATAACACCAATGTTGACTACTACTCCATTAGAAACAAAGGATCTTGTTTTCATTAGATGGGATCAGAACCGTGACTTTTCTGGATGCTATATATAAAGAACACTATTACTCTTTCTTTACCACGCCCCATTTTTCTTAAAAAATAATAATTTGAAATAGAAAACAAACGGTTAAAGATGCCCTGATAGATCCAAAACAAATAAACCAGCTAAACATCTAAATTTAAAAACTTAAAGAATTAGCTTTTTTTTTTTCTTCCTCCTATAAGTCCTCTTCTTCGTACCCTACATCTTATTTTTCTTCTTCCTTTTTCTCTTCTTTTATTTTTACGAAGATAAAAACACAAAAAAAACACCAATTAGATCATTTCCACAAACCTAAAAATAATTTTTTAATTCTTTAGCTTCATCTTCTTCTTGCTCATGTTCTTTTTTTCAACTCTTCTTTAAAGATATAAGTTTTGTCAGCTTTATAAGATTAGATAATCAATAAGTGAATAATAAGCAAAATGGTGTGTCTAGTCAGGTATAAAATAAAGAAAGTATCTGGATATATAATAGATTATACGCCAATATATATCAAAATTCAAACCATTTACTCGGAACCCAAAATCCTCTTCTTCTTATTTTTTGTGATAAAAACATTTTAAAAACAAAATAAATATTTATATGATGATGAGGAATTATAAATCTTGAAAATAGAGATTTTGGTTTTACTTTGGGAAAGAAAGAGCCACATGGTTCTAGTGCACATAGCCATCTTGTAGCAACATAATCATGCAAATAATCAAACACCAATCATAAGCTATTCATAGACGAAGTAAAACAAAAAAAAACCTTCGGTCATTCAAACGATTACCACTGAATTAAAATGCACAGGGATAGAAAAGATGGAGACAAAGATGAAGACTGATATGAACAATAGAGAGAGGATGTTGATCTGACCTTGATGAATCAGATGTGGTTTTGATTCTCATAATGCTGGCGCTGAACTTGAAGAAAAAGAAAGACGATATTAGTTAACCACTAAGCCATAAATAGCATGTGCAAGGGTTAAGTTAAAACAACATAGAACTGGAAACCAAATTATTCAAGCATATTATTAAATCATAAGATATACATGATTGTTTCGATGTAATAACATGCATGGTTAATCGAACGAACAACTCTCATTAGTTTATGTCCCCCACCTTGAATCATAAACCCCTTGATGACACGATTTCTAACACGATGAAATCGACAAAAATTGTACCAAATACCATAAATCATAAGTTTCTCAAACAGTTAAACCCACTAACCGTTAACCTTCTATCGTAGAAACACCACATATCCATTCTCCTTTTCATAGAAGGAAAAGGAAAACATATAAGAGTATTTACATGTAGAGAAAGAAAGGAGAGAGAGACCTTGTAATGCGAGATAGACCTTGTATCGGGACATAAACCTTTCACGCGGTCAAAAGGGGTTAAAAGTTCTCGATGGTTTAAAGGACAGCGTCATCGCAAAGCTCGATATTGACCTACAACAAAACGTAAGATACCTAGATATATATCGAACTTCTGATAATTTGTGACGGAGCTCTATACGGTTCTTTGATGAAATTTTTTGGGAAACTGGTATGTGCAAAAAACTTGTTATAACATACACATTCAAAATACTCTTCTCCTGCAACTAAGTATGCATTTAATTGGTATTTATTAGTTTAGCTAGTATTCACTTACAAGACTTGATTTTTCTGCTCTTGTTTCCATCTTCATTAGACTGTTTAGTTTAGGTTTTGCGGCTGACTCAGAGGGCTCGCATGACTACAACCAATTGAGAAAATTAAAATTTAGTTTAGGAAACTAACATGAAAGAAAAATATCCAAAAGTTTTGATTAGAAAAATAATGAGTGACATAAATTACCTTTGCGATCCTGCTCCTAAGTTCAGTTGTCCAATCTCCTAACTTCTAAGGCTCTTATGTGCACACTTAGATAGTCATCTCCTGGTGCAGAAATGATGGAGAATGGATGCCTAAATAATAATTATAAAATAAAATCAATATAACAATATATTTTCCTACAAAAGTTAATGATTTAACGTATTTTAGTGAAGGATTAATGATTATGTAGATTACCATTCGAATTTTGAGAGATCAGGAAGACAAACATGTACATGCCACTTTTGTATTTGAACCCATGAGGTTTGGTCACGTAAAGTGCAAGAACGTTTCCCGAATATACAACCGCCTGTAAACCCCCCAAAAAAAAGGATAGAGGAAAAACAAATAAATATATATGTAAGGAATTCCTACCTACGACACAAAATTTTCTGTAACGTAAAACAAAACAAAACAGTGTCACAATAGCAGCAATTTTTTAAACAATCACGAACATAACCGAGTTACCTTCAAGAACACGTAACATTCATGAATCCCAAAACATGTAATCGCAAGCTCTAAATGTCTACATGTTTACACCAGTAAAAAAAATACAAAACAAAAACTTTCAGGCGAGTTAAATTAATCGTAAACATATAATATATGCTTCCAATATGTAAAACAGTTAGAAAATTTAAAATCAAGATTATAAAATTTAACCTTGTTGAAAAACCAAATTTGTACGCATAACACAAACCATAGGAACCCGAGAACACCTACAAACACAAAATAAAGCAAAAAAAAAAACAGAATAGAGCAAGCGTGAAATATATTGAGCAAAGGTGGAAAAAGCAGCAATACTATAAAATAAAAAAATAAAGAAGAACAATCTTAAACCTAAAAAAAAAAGACGACTCTAAATTTATATAGAGGGAATAAGTTCTGTGTTGTTATGGAAAAACAGCGACTCACCCTCTATATAAAATTTAGTTTTGTGTTGTTATGAAAATATATTAGTTTTGTGTTGTTATGGAAAAACAGCGACTTACCCTATGGTTATGGAGAAACATTGAGTAACCCGAACAAGAAAAGTGTGAAGAATGTGGTATGTTTAAAAACGGGTGCTTGTTTGCATATGTTTTGGAAGATCACTCCTCATTGTTTTGATTATTGTTTCCATTCTTCATCAAATAATTTGTTGTTTGTGATTGGATTGGGAGTGAATCATCTTTACTGTTTCAGTTTTAACAAAACACCCTTACCAAACTGAAAGCAAAGGTATACTTGCATTCTTCGTATTCCAGACGTTTACTCTTAGTGCTATCTCCGTCAAGTTCAACTTGGGGGTATGGTAAGGCTCTACCATGGAAAGCTTTTTACAGAAAGAAGAGAAGAAGTAAGGTTCAAGAGAAGGAGAGTTCGGGTCAGGAGGAGAATGATGTGGCAGAGTTTTAGAAATCTGTTAGAGTCTGTTACAGGGAGTTTGTTAAAGGACCTATACTTATAAATAGGACCCTCTCGTTCATTTAGAGATTTTATCTTGTATTTTGGAAAGTGACCAAGTACAGTGTATCGGGAGTGATTGAGGATTGGGAAATCTCAATCATTGGGCTTGTAATTTCCTCTTCTTTCAATAAAATCAGTAACGGTTTTCTATCAAATTGGTGCGTGGGAAATTCTCTCAATTTGTCGATAGATGCAATGATCGCGTTTGAGAAGAAGATGGAGGCGAGATTGAACGCGACGGAGAAGCTTAACGCAACTCGTTTTGACGCAATGGAGTCTCGGATGGATGCGAATTTTGAATCGATGCTCTCGTACTTGAAGCGTAATCTTCTAGAGCAATTGGAGACGGTCGCCGTACAGCAACCTCTGACTCGTCCGGCTCGAATTGAATCTCAGGTACGTTTCCCTGAATTGGAACCTAGCCATAGTCCTAGGCCTGTCGTGCTTGAAGAATCACGATCCGATCTGGTTGCAACTCAACAAAGCCTGATTAAGCGAGTTGAGATGCCGATTTTTCAAGGAGTGAATTTTTATGGATGGATCTCAAAAGTAGAAAGATATTTTTGCCTGGGTGGTTATGCAGATAACGAGAAACTGAAACTCGTGTCGGTCAGCTTGGATCAAGGTCCATTAGATTGGTTCAATGGAGAGATAACCAGGAAACCTTTCCGCAGTTGGGAGGAGTTTAAGCAACGGTTGATAGCTCGGTATAGTAAAGAAAAGTTCAGAGACATCAGTCAGCCTCTTTATGCTATAAAACAAACTAGAACAGTGGAGGAATATGTGCAGTTATTTGAGGAATTATCTTCACAAGTGACTGGTTTTCCTGAAACTCAGTTAGAAGGGATCTTTATGAATGGTCTCACACCAGAAATGCAGGAGGTAGTCACAATGTGTAAGCCTATTGACTTACCGGATATGATCTCTTGGGCTATAAGGATGGAGTCCAGCTCGTTATACAGTGTGGTCTGCAAAGATATGTTATCAAAGAAGGGGCACAATAAGCAGTTCAAACCTATTTCAGATTCTAAGTCGTTGGTTGGCTGGAAAATGAAAACTATTAATATTGAAGTGCAACAAGTGGGAGGGAAGCAGAATGTACAACCTCAGGGTCGGGCTCAACAGTTGTTGTCTAGAGAGGAGATGGCTGAAAGAAGACGTTTGGGTTTGTGTTTTAAATGTCCATAGAAGTGGTCTAAAACACATTTGGTGAATGGAGAGTGTCCTAATAAAACACTACAAGTGCTCACAATGGTGAATGGGTTAGCAATGGAAGTATTAGAGGACAGAAGAGAAGATGAGGATGATGGCGATATAGACTATGGAGGGGAATTTATGGAATTGTCTCTCCACTCTTTTCTTGGGCTGTCATCTCCAACTACAACAAAAATGATTGTCTTGCTCAAGAAACAACGTATAGTAGTGTTGTTGGATAGTGGTGCTACGCACAATTTTATTTCTCCTGAAATTGTTCTTCAAGCTCGTCTTCAAACCGTCCCCAATCAGAATTTGGAGGTCATGCTAGGAACTGGAGTTTCTGTCAAAGGCTCTGGCCTTTGTAAAAACATCCCTTTTCTTTTGCAAGGTCTCAGTTTCTCCGCGGATTTCATTGCTTTAGAATTGGGAAATGCGAATATGATTCTGGGAATTCAATGGCTTAGGACCCTTGGAAAGTGTCATGTGGATTGGGCCAGCCATGAATTATCATTCTCATACCAGAATCAATGGGTTACACTCAAAGGTAATCCATCATTACATGTTCCACAGCCGCTACTCAGGTCTCTGTGTGTGGATGATCACATGATTAGCTCAATGTGGGGTTCACAGTTGGCCAACTATGACAAACCAGAAAGGCCTTAAGTGCACATTCCCTGTGCCATCACGGACATGTTGTCTGAATTTCAGTCTATTTTTCAAGTTCCTTCAGGCTTACCTCCTAGCAGAAACAGGGAACATGCGATTACGTTACAACCAGGCATGGGTCCTATTAGTGTACGTCCATATCGGTATCCTCATGCCCATAAAGAAGCTATGGATAGGTTGGTTTAGGACATGTTAGTAGCAGGAACTATTAGGCCTAGTCACAGCCCCTTTTCTAGTCATGTCTTGCTGGTTAAGAAGAAGGATAAATCTTGGCGGTTTTGTGTTGACTATAGAGCCCTTAATAGAGCTACTATGCCATACAAGTTTCCAATTCCGGTTATAGATCAGCTTTTAGATGACTTGTGTGGTGCTAGACTGTTCTCTAAATTGGATCTTCGCTCTGGTTATCATCAAATTCGTATGAAGGAATCTGATGTTGAGAAAACCGCTTTTCGAACACATGATGGTCATTTTGAGTTTCTTGTGATGCTTTTTGGCCACACTCCAGCCACTTTTCAAGCTCTCATGAATGAGGTTTTTAGACCTTTTTTTAGAAAGTTTGTCCTGGTTTTTGATGATATCTTGGTCTTTAGTGCTACTCTTCAGGATCATGCTCAACATTTGCAGCAGGTTCTACAAGTCTTTAAAGACCAGGAATTGTTTGCAAACCAGAAAAAATGTATGTTTGCTCAGTCTTCTGTGGAGTATTTGGGTCATATAATCGGTCATCAAGGGGTTTCTACAGATCCCCTTAAGTTGCAGGCGGTTAGGGAGAGGCCAACACCACGGACAGTGAAAGAATTGAGAGGGTTCCTAGGCTTGACAGGTTATTACAGACACTTTGTCAAAGGTTATGGGACTATTGCTCGGTCCTTGACTGAGTTGTTGAAGACTGATAAGTTTGTGTGGCAAGATCAAGCACAACAAGCTTTCAATGCCTTGAAGACAGCAATGTTGACTGCCCCAGTGCTCGTTTTACTGGATCTTGGTAAACTTTTTGTGGTGGAATCTGATGCTTCTGGCTTTGGTTTGAGGGAAGTGTTAATGCAGGATTC
Source organism: Arabis hirsuta (assembly GCA_964056655.1). Classification (NCBI taxonomy): domain Eukaryota; kingdom Viridiplantae; phylum Streptophyta; class Magnoliopsida; order Brassicales; family Brassicaceae; genus Arabis; species Arabis hirsuta. The sequence goes on from OZ053301.1 coordinate 25,800,539, forward strand.
TTATCCCATTGCCTATTTCAGTTATGGGTTGAAGGATAAATAACAGTTAAAGCCGATTTATGAGAGAGAGTTGATGGCCATAGTCATGGCAATTCAAAAATGGAGACATTATTTGATGGGGAGGAAGTTTGTGGTTCGTACAGACCAGAAAAGTCTTAAATATCTGTTGGAGCAGAGGGAAGCCACAATAGATTACAAAGGTGGTTGACACGTATCATGGGATATGATTTTGAGATTGAGTACAAAGCATGGTCAGAGAATACAGCTGCTGATGGGTTATCCCGTATTGTCACTCCATCTAGTGGATCAGCTGCTTCCTTACTCATGGCGTTAACAGTTCCGTCTTCTCTTCAATTACAGGATTTATATAAAGAAATAGATGAGGATCCAGCCCTACAGACATTGCTTCAACAGGTTTTGGTTGATGTTTCTCTCAAGTATGGATATACAGTGGTCCAAGGTCGCTTATTCTACAAAAAGAGGCTGATCATTCCATCAAAGGCTGCTGCCATTCTTTTGATTTTACAGGAAATATCATGATGGGGTCTTTGGGGGCCATTCTGGTGTGTTGAAGACATTGAAAAGGATTCAGCAAGTTTTTCATTGGAAAAAAATGAAGCATACAGTGTAGGAGTATGTAGCTGCTTGTCCTGTTTGTCAGACTCATAAATATTCTACATTGTCTCCAGCTGGTTTGCTACAGCCTATTCCCATTCCATCTCGTATTTGGGAGGAAATTTCAATGGATTTCATAGAGGGTTTACCCATAACTGGTGGTATTAACATGATATTAATGGTGGTGGATTGGCTTAGCAAATATGCTCATTTTGTGGGTCTTAAGCATCCTTATCAAGCTACTGATGTAGCCTTGAAGTTTATTCAGGAGATCATCCGGTTACATGGTTTTCCCACTTCTATTATCTCTGATCGTGACTCCACATTCTTGAGCTCGTTTTGGACTGATTGCTTTAAGCTTTTCGGGATTCGCCTTAAGTTCTCTACCGCTTATCACCCACAGACTGATGGTCAAATAGAGGTGCTTAACCGGTGTTTGGAGACCTACTTGCGCTGTTTTGCTTCCACCCGGCCTAAGACTTGGGCTAAGTACTTGTCGTGGGCTGAGTTATGGTATAATACCTCGTACCATACTGCTTTACAGTGCACTCCCTTTAAGGTTGTTTATGGTCGGGATCCTCCAGCCTTATTGCGCTTTGAAGAAGGGTCTACAAACAATATGCAGTTGGAAACATTGCTCAAGGACAGAGATGTGGTTTTGGATGAAGTCAAGTTTCAGTCGGTTCGGGTCCAAGATAGAATGAAGACAAATGCGGATCAGCATCGCAGGGAGTTGGTGTTTGCAGTGGGTGATAAAGTTTTCTTAAAACTGAGGCCGTATCGTCAACACTCGGTGCAGAAGCGTCCTTGCCACATACTGGCAGCTTGCTGGTATGGGCCTTATGAGGTGTTGGATCGCATTGGGCCGGTGGCATATAAATTGCAGCTTCCAGTTGGGTCTAAAATCCACCTGGTATTTCATGTGTCTCAACTTAAGCCGGTTTTGGGTAAAACCCATCAGGTTTATCCCTTACCTTTAGCGGTGACTTTGGAAGATGAATTAGATATGCAGCCTGAGACTATTTTGGAGACTCGCTATGCTAAGGATGGGTTGTTGGAGGCTCTCGTGGTTTGGTCGAATCAGGCTTTTCATGAATCGTCGTGGCTCCGTGTGGTTGATAGCAACGCTCAATTTCCTACTTTTCCCCTTGAGGACAAGCTGGCTCTTGCCCGGGGGGTAATGGTAAGGCTCTATCATGGAAAGTTTTTTACAGAAAGAAGAGAAGAAGTGAGGTTCAAGAGAAGGAGAATTCGGGTCAGGAGGAGAATGATGTGGCAGAGTCTTAGAAATCTGTTAGAGTCTGTTACAGGGAGTTGGTAAAGGACCTATACTTATAAATAGGACCCTCTCGTTTATTTAGAGACTTTATCTTGTATTTTGGAAAGTGACCAAGTACAGTGTATCGGGAGTGATTGAGGATTGGGAAATCTCAATCATTGGGCTTGTAATTTCCTCTTGTTTCAATAAAATCAGTAACGGTTTTCTATCAGGGTACTACAAAAATAAAATCAGTTTGTTTATAGCTATAGAGTTGTCGTGTTAATGACCCTCAAGATTACTAATTATGCTGATCTTTTAGTGATGGTGGACCGCTCGACAGAATTTGATAACCAAAGATGACTCTAAGGTTCACTCATTTTACACTGGAATGCAAGTGGTTGCATTCGATGTTTGACTTTATGGTTCCTCTTTGGACAATCCATCCCTACCTACTTCTTGGTAAAAACATAAATCGATATCTTGAAAAAAAAATTAAAAAAGATTAATCTGTGCATTGTTCTATTTTGATTGTGCTTATTTGATAGCGTTTTTGAGGGCTGGCAAGGGCCTTACCTCTTCACTCTAGGTTTGTTGGGCTCCTTGTGGTGATATATGGAATTCTATTTGCAACATCTCTTCCACTTCATTCATAACAAAGTGGTGATCGTCAATCCGTTCAAACATATCTGCATCATAAGGAAGAGATGAGGAGGGAGTTTGCGAAGAAAAGATGGAGGCACACCATCTTCAGGCAAGATTCTGAGAGAGCTGAGGCATTGGTTGGGGATATGGAAGAGTAAGAAGAAGAAGGAGCCAGGTAAAAAATTAAGGAAACACAATCACGAATTCATGAGAAATAAGTGATCATATATCAGAGTAATTTTGAAAAGTAATTTCCACATGGTAACTTCAGATATGCATCCTATAATATTGTCTCTCTTTTTTCATATAATTTCATATCGCAATCAAAGAAGTTGTGGGTATGGGCAACAAAAGAAGACTAGGAACAAAAAAACTAACAAAAACACATGTGTTTTCGTCATTCGAACGTCTTATAACAAATTTGGTAAATGGGCATGAAATAGTTTGTTTATTTGTGGTATTGTTAGATTACTACCTCAAGTTCATATACTTTTGGCCAGTTGATCTCAATGTCAATAAGATAATGAGGAATATATGTACTAAATAAATAAATAAATCAGTTGGTGTCTCGTGTATAGAAAATAATAGGGTAATTAGCATATATATTAGGCTTTCTAACCATAATTAAATATCTAACCATCACTAAATCATAATTAGGTGAATAACACATAACCTAGTTAAAATTCTGAAAATACCCTTATACAATTATATAACTTTTTACATTAAAAAAAAACCCTAATCTAATCCTTTCTCTCTCTTCTCTCGCCTCCTTCCTCTCCATTTTTTCTAGATGTCTTCTCTTATTCCTCTTCTTCTCATTATTTCACTCACTTTTTTTCTCTCTTTTAATTCCCTTCTTATTGTTCTACTATCCTTCTTCTTCTTCTCCTATTTCTCTTTCATCTCCTTCTCTTCCTCGTTCTTCTCCTTCTCTTCCTCCATCTTTGTCTGCTCCTCCGTCTCCTCCTTCGTCTCCTTCTTCTTCTCATTCTCCTCCTCCTTCTCCGTCTGCTCCTCCCTCTCCTCCTCCGTCTGCTCCTCCCTCTCCTCCTCCGTCTCTTTCTTCTTGTTCTCAGTCATCCTTTTCGTCGGTATCCTCTTTCTCTTATCTTCTTCTAGCTTAGAAAGCTAGACAAAGAACGCCTAGTAACATTATCTTATTCTTATTATTACAACAACATATTCCATGTAGTCAACTATATATATGTTCTACTAATAGTTAATTATGTTCCAAATAGTTAACTATTTATATCATGTAGTCAACTATAAACTTCTAATAATGATCTATTTACATCGAGTAGTCAACTATGTTCTACTCATAGTTAACTATGTTCTACTAATAGTCAACTATATATGTTCTACTAATAGTTAATTATGTTCCAAATAGTTAGCTATTTACATCATGTAGTTCTTCTAATAGTGATCTATTTATATCGTCTAGTCAACCATATTCTACTCATAGTTAACTATGTTCTACTAATAGTCAACTAACCTAATAGTCAACTATACTAATAGTTAACTATGGTCTAAGAATTCGATCAAAAAAACTATGGTCTAAGAATAGTTAACTATTTACTACATATTTGTTTTTAACTTTTACTACATATTTGTTTTTGTCGTCTTCTTCTCGTACGTGTTCTTGCAACCCAATTATTTTTGTTTAACTTTGTCTTCTTAGAGATGGCAGAGATTTAAAGGCATTTTTCCAAAAATATAATACATTGATTGACAATGGTTTTTTTTAGGAATGTTAGATTTAATGTATATATATTTTTTAACTACTTTCCATTATAACTTAATTAAGAGCATTTTTGTCCAGAAAAACAACAATTTGCTACTCACCTAATTTCTAATCACCGAATGTTACTCACCTAATTACATGTCCAAAACATAATATTCACCTAATTAACCCAAAATAATAATAGGTTTTCACACTTGCAAATTATGTTAATTTTACAGTTATGTTTGTTATATTTGTGTGAGTTCAAGTGTTCAATATAAACTTTCAAGAATACTATACATTCAAAACAATGGGTTGCTTGACAATAGTTTTAGGAATTAACCTTATTCCAACTACCTGAACGAAAGACATTTTTTTTGTTAAACTGAACAAAGATAATTTATAATGATAAAGACGACTGAGCAATAATAATATGTTGTTTGATGCCGCCTCTATTTCTTTCTTCCCTCTTTTATAAGAAGAAAATTATGTATAAATTTGTTATTTTGATGTGTTGTATATAAAATATTTTATAAAATATTAAATTATATTAAAACACTATTCCGTGAATATTCTCCGATTTATTTCCAAGTTATGAAAAAATAACTAGGCCTAAATGAGCGACCCACTCACGCCTACCGCAACTCTGAACAAAAGATTTTATAGACATTGTTGGACCTTTATAAGATAGGCCAATTTCTATTTACAAGAAAGTATCAAAGATTATTCTGAATTCCAAAGTGTATTTGGTTCTATATTGCATGGAAACGTGGATGAAAGTGCGTTTCCGTTTCCGAAACGTTTCGGAAATAGAAACGCGATGGAAACGCGATGGAAACGCGATGGAAACGCGATGGAAACGCGTTTCCTAAATATTCTGATTTGGAAACGTGTTTCCAAAGTTGGAAACGCGGCCGGAAACGTGTTTCCGAAATTGGAAACGCGAATTTTGGTTTTTGAAGCAACTTTAATAAATATTTTGAAAATATAGAGATTTGTTTGTTATTTTTAATAAGTTTTAAAACCTAATTATTAAACACTAATACATTATTTTTCTGTAATCGTCACCGTAACCTAAAAACGTAGAAGAATCGAATAGATAAATAAGGTATTTTTTTCTAATTACAGTAGATTTGTTATTGATTATTGAAATTGTGAAGTCGTATATAAAAACGAAATGTTTTTTGTTCGAGTCGGATTAGATTTGTGTTGTTTCAAATATTTTAAAACTATTGATAATTTTTGTTTCATGATATATATATATATATACACGTTTCCAAAACGTTTCCGTTTCCTTTTTTTAAAGAAAAATCGTTTCCGCATTTCCTAACGTTTCGTTTTCACGTTTCCGTTTCCGTTTCCGTTTCCATACAGCTTAGATTTGGTTCTAGTTTCATATATGAGCCTAGTTTGGTTCCAATATGGAAAAACCAATAAAGTCTTTAATATAAAATAAAAGGTGTTAGCGAGCACCGGTACAAAGAAATCAAACCAAAATAAAAAAGAAGTGGAAAATGGTGACTATAAACCCTTATTTACACAAGCTTTGGGTTTGATATCTTCTCCTTCTCTTCCAGTGTGAATTGAATAGTCCTCCAGCTTTAGAGAGAGAAGCTGTCTGAGGAAGAGGAAGATGTCTGAGACACTGTCCGAGGATTAGTAATGGAGAAAAAGGTCAGACCAATAAATATTTCCATTTCTCAGTTTCCAATTTTTTATTATTTTTGTCTGCAATTTTCCATTTTGTTTTTGGTATATTTCATTAAACAAAATAAGGAAATAAATTGAAGTTTCCCGAAGAAAAAAATCAGGCAAGAACGGAAAAGTCAGTATAGAGAGGAGACGAGATCGCCACGTGGACGGTTCTTATTCAATTTCCTTGCAAATTGGCAATGATTTGATTAGTGATCGCCAACCGATCATTGACACGTGTGTTGGGTCTGTACCTACGGTCTATGCGATCTGGAGGCCCAGAAAACTGATAAAAACCCAATCCAACACTTAACCGCGGTCTGGTTAAGAGAGGAGTTAGATTCAACACCTGAGGTTAATAAAACCTAGGATGTACCCTCATATCCTTGTACTATAAATAGAGGAATGAGGTGATGTGACAAGACATCTTGGATTGAGCTCGAGATCGCCTCAGGTCTCTAATTCTTCCAGAGAATTCTTCAGGAGATCGCTCCTCGCCGGAGAAAAGTTACAAACCCGTCCTCGAGAATCAGCCCGCAGCGGTCTAAACACTATTCTTTCTCAAATCATTAAGGATTTGATAGCCCGGGGTCTGTCCGGTCTGTCAGCTCCTGAGCGCTCTGTAATACACTAACTTGAACGCACAGTCCTCAATACACGAAATTCACCGACCTTACCTACTACAAATTCATTGTTTCCATATTCGGGCTACAACAATTGGCGCGCCAGGTAGGGGTGGAGATTTTCTAACGCGAGGAACTATGAGCCCGGAACCATCGACTAGTCTGCAAGTCGACAACGTAACAACTCAAGAGACCGCATCAATAAGTCAAATAACCCCCGCCTCAACAATGGCAGAAGGAGCGGTCACTAATCAAACATCGGTTCAAGAAGAAGCTGCTCCCGTCGCGGTCGAGCCCAGGATTAACGAACCCATGACCGCCACGAACGAGCAAGTCAACTTCACCATGATGCTAAATTCCCTCATGCGACGCTTCGATCAGCAGGACGATCTGTTCAGACAAACGAACGTTCGCCTGGATGAATTGTCCAACGCACACCACGTTATTCAAGAACAGCTGGATTCTCCCCGACCAGCAAAGCAAACGCGGGCACATTCATACGCAGCAGAACGACAAGGGCGACCCCTGACTCACCATCGGGTAATCAACCTAAACACACCATCTCGAACACCGATCAGCGCTCAGCTCGGCCAACCACCCCTGTCCGACCAAAATTTGTTTCAAGGAGCCGAGATCGCAACCTTGAAAGCCAAGCTACGAGGAGTGAACTCCCAAGTCCACCGGGCTCTCAGCTCGGCGCCCGAGATCGATCGCGTGCTGGAAGAGACTCAGCGAACACCCTTCACAAATCGAATCACTTCCACCCCACTCAGATATACGTCAAAGCTTCGCCTGCAGACCTACGCTGGAAACTCCAACCCAAAGCATTTCATGACCGCTTTCACCATCGCGATGGGGCGAGTTCAACTTTCCCCGGAAGAAAGAGATGCGGCCTACTGTCAGTATTTCGTGGAGCACCTAACCAGGTCTGCGCTCGATTGGTTCTCTCGGCTCGAACCATCCTCCGTCAATAGTTTCAACCAGCTTTGCACGGCTTTCTTCAAACACTATTCGATGTACATTCAGGACGGTGCGTCGGATGCCGACCTATGGGCATTGGCCCAGGAGTCTAAAGAGTCCCTACGCAACTATATGGCTCGTTTCAAGGCAATATTGGCAGAGTTGGACGTCCACGACGCTTCTGCCATCGGCGCTCTACAGAACGGCCTGTGGCATAAATCACCCTTCCGAACCGACCTGGTCCTCAAAAAATCCCTCACCCTCGAAGATGCCATGCACCGAGCGACGCGTTACATCGCATTGGAGGAAGATCGGGCAGCTAATTCTAGAAAATATCCTCCCGCTAAGCCAATAGCCCAAAAAGCCCGAGCAAAAGAGCCCGTGGATGATGACTACATTGAACCCCGACAACACCTCGACCAGGACTTTAAAGACATCAAGAAGAAGCTTACGACTAACCTGGTCGCGAGTAGGCAGGATCAAACATCGAGCCCGGCTCAGAACCAAACCAAGAAGTGGCCATTCAAATTTGTTCGCGGAGAAGAGAAGGAGTCTGACACCAGATCATTCTGCGACTACCACCAAATTTATGGTCATTCGACCTACCAATGCAGGCAGTTAAAAGACAAACTGATGGCCAAATTCAACAGCGGAGAAGTACGGCTCGATCTACCTTCTAACCAGTCCGAGAAGCGACAAGCCGAGGAGCATGAAAAGAGGCACGAGCAAAAGCCAGATAACAACGTCGACCTCCCACTCCCTCCAAAACAGTCCGACGACGGTAAGGGCTCTGGTCGGGGCCAGCCCTCGTCAAAACGCAAAATTTACATGATAATGGGCGGGTTTCGAACTCCTTTCAATTCGGTCCACTCTCTCAAGAAGCACGAGAAGGAAGCGTCTTTGCAACAAGACTGTCGCCTGCAAGCCGAGGTCGATATGCCGGTCATTTTTAGCGAAGCCGACACCAAGAACGTGGCAATGCCACACAACGATACACTAGTCATTGAGCTGAAAATCGAAGACTGCAACGTCACTCGAGTGTTGGTCGATACAGGAAGCTCGGTTGACCTCATTTTTCTCGAAACACTATGAAAGATGGACATAGGGGATGACAAAATAAAACCTAGCCCGAAGCCTCTGATCGGTTTCGATGGAGTAACGACAATGACGCTGGGCACCATCAAAATGGCGGTCTACGCAGGAGGTATCACCAAGATTGTCAAATTCGTCGTAGTCGATAAACCAGCAGTCTACAACGTTATAATAGGAACACCCTGGCTGTTCTCCCTGCGAGCGGTGTCCTCAACCTATCACCAGTGCGTCAAATTCCCGACTCCCACCGGAGTCAAAAGGTTGCGAGGTCATGTTTCGTCACGGAGCAACAAATGCGTAGGGTCACCTGCAACATTAGCCAGCCGACCGAGCCCGCGAACCTCAGTCCGAAGCGAGAAATTGTAATCCAGGTCAGCATTGATGAGCAACGCCCTGAACGACAGGTCGGGATTGGGGCCGAGCTCGAGGAACCGTTACGACAGCAGTTGATCCGATTCCTGAGCTCCAATGTTACAACTTTCGCGTGGACGATGCAAGATATGAAAGGGATCGACCCAGTCATAACAACTCACGAGCTGAATGTCGACCCAACGTACAAACCGATCAAACAAAAAAGGCGGAAGCTCGGTCCGGAGCGGGCCCAGGCAGTAAACGAAGAGGTCGCCAAATTGCTCGGGGCAGGATCGATCGCCGAGGTTCATTATCCAGAATGGCTCGCTAATCCAGTCGTCGTCAAAAAGAAGAATGGCAAGTGGCGAGTCTGCATCGACTTCACAGACCTGAACAAGGCGTGCCCGAAGGACAGTTTTCCGCTTCCGTGCATCGATCAAGTCGTCGAGGCGACAGCTGGTAATGAACTCCTCTCTTTTATGGACGCCTTCTCGGGGTATAACCAAATCATGATGCATCCCAGCGATCGTGAGAAAACAGCGTTCATAACAGACCGCGGCACGTATTGCTATCGTGTAATGCCGTTCGGTCTCAAGAACGCCGGCGCGACCTACCAACGTCTGGTAAACAAGATGCTCGCTAATCAGATCGGCGATACTATGGAAGTTTATATCGACGACATGCTCGTCAAGTCAAGAAAGGCCGACGATCACATCACCCACCTCGAAGACTGCTTTGCGGTCTTGAACAAATTCGGAATGAAGCTTAACCCGACCAAGTGTACTTTTGGGGTCACCTCGGGCGAGTTCCTAGGCTACATCGTCACCCAGCGCCGGATCGAAGCCAACCCGAAGCAGATCGCTGCAATCATCAACCTACCCTCGCCTAAAAATAAGAGAGAAGTCCAGCGACTCACAGGCCGCATCGCGGCCCTCAACAGATTCATTTCTCGATCTACGGATAGAAGCTTACCGTTCTATAAGTTGCTACGGACAAACAAGGAAAAAGGCTTCCTCTGGGACGATCGATGCGAGGCCGCGTTCGGAGAACTCAAGGCCTATTTATCTACACCACCTGTGCTGGCCAAGCCTGAGCCAGGAGAAACTTTGTATCTCTATGTTTCAGTAACCAACGCAGCGATCAGCGGGGTGCTAGTACGCGAAGACCGTGGTGAGCAAAAACCAATTTTTTACATCAGCAAGTCTTTTGACGGTGCGGAATCTCGCTACCCCCTCCTCGAGAAGCTCGCACTAGCGGTCATCATCTCAGCCCGCAAACTACGACCGTACTTCCAATCTCACACAATCGTAGTAATGTCCACGCAACCTCTGAGAACGATACTCCACAGCCCGAGCGTGTCCGGAAGGATGGCGAAGTGGGCCATAGAGCTTAGCGAATACGATATAGAGTTTCGTAATCGTACGAGCGCCAAGTCTCAGGTCCTGGCCGATTTCCTTGTCGAGCTACCACCGGTTTCTGCAGAGTCCGATGAAATCAGTCACGAGTAGACCCTTCATGTTGACGGATCCTCATCACGGCACGGAGAGGGCATCGGCATCCGTCTCGAATCTCCAACGGGAGAGATTTTGGAACAATCATTCTGGCTAGAATTCAAAGCATCAAACAACGAGGCCGAATACGAAGCTCTACTTGCCGGACTACGACTAGCTAGGGAAGTCGACGCTTCGCAGATCCACACGTATTGCGACTCACAGCTCGTAGCTAATCAATTCAACGGGGAGTACGACACCAAAGACGAAAGGATGGAGGCATACCTAAAACTTGCCCGTGAATTGACCAAGGACTTCGACGTTTTCAAAGTCACAAAGATTCCACGAGCGGACAACGCTCAGGCTGATGCACTCGCCTCTCTGGGATCCAGCTCGGACTCCGACCTTCGCCGAGTAATTCCGATTGCATCAATCGCAGAACCAAGCATTACTCTGCCCAAAGGAGTTTGCCGCATAAACATCATTCCCGGCGATCTACCCGACGCCTCCGAAACACCTCCACCACAGGCCGCCTGTCAATATACAATGGACTGGCGACAAGAGATTATCGCTTACATCATATCTGAAGACCCGCAGCGCGCACTACATTATCATTAAAGACGAACTCTATAGATGGAACGCCGCTGATGTACTACTCCAATGTCTGGCTGGCGACGAGATTTACAGAGTCATGGCCGAGACACACGAGGGTGCGGCTGGCAACCACTCCGGAGGTCGGGCCCTAGCAATCAAAATTAAACGCCTCGGTTTCTTCTGGCCAACAATGCTGAAAGATTGCGCCGAATACGCCCGTTGCTGCGAACAGTGCTAAAGCCACGGACCAATGATCAACTCTCCGACCGAGCCACTCTCCACAGCGACAGCACCCTACCCTTTTATGCGTTGGGCAATGGACATCATGGGTCCCTTCCCCAAGTCAAAGCAGAAACACTACATCATCGTAGTAACAGACTATTTCACCAAATAGGTCGAGGCCGAGGCCTACGCGATGATTCGAGCTACCGACGTACAGAATTTTGTTTGGAAATTTGTCATCTGCCGTCACGGGCTACCATACGAGATCATCACGGACAACGGCTCGCAATTTATCTCAACGACTTTTGAAGATTTCTGTGCAAAGTGGAAGATACGGTTAAGCAAATCAACACCAAGATATCCACAAGGCAACGGCCAGGCGGAAGCGTCAAACAAAATAATTATCGACGGTCTACGAAAACGACTCGAGGACAAAAAGGGACTCTGGGCAAACGAACTCGACGGCGTGCTCTGGTCATTCCGGACCACCCCCCGCCAGTCGACCAACCGAACACCATTCTCCCTTGCCTACGGATTGGAAGCAATGGTACCAGCCTAGGTAAACCTCAACAGCTTACGCCGCGTAATGATGACCGAAAACTCCACCCTCAATGACACAATGCTTATCGACAATCTCGATCACATCGAAGAAGAGCGGGGGGAAGCTCTAGCCCGGATACAGAATTATCAGCAGCTCGCAATGCGGTATTACAACAAAAGAGTCCGCAACCGGAGTTTCAACGTCGGCGACCTCGTCCTTCGAAAAGTTTACGAAAACACGGCAAAATACAAGGCCGAGAAACTCGGCGCAAACTGGGAAGGACCCTACCAAATCACTGAAATCATCCGACCCGGAGTCTACCGCCTGATGACCCTTAGCGGTGAAATGATCCCACGATCTTGGAACTCCATGAGCCTCAAAAGGTACTACTACGACACCAAGTTCCTCAGTGCGAACAACACCTGAAGACTGCCTCGACAGATCGCGGCATCCAGCCACCTACCCCGCATCACCAATTAAAAAAAAAAAAAAAAGGGGGCTCTACGAGCTCACCTTGTTACTCTTGTAAATGAACTACGATTGGCTTGATCCCTATCATAACGGGTATGTAGGCAGCCCGTCCCGCAATGACTAAGGACATTAAGCCGAGTCCGCCTCGCACACTTAGTCACAAAACGGACACTGCCACAAGCCGACCTCAGAGTCGCAGGCAAAAAGGGAAATACATGTAAAAACCCAGGGTTTTTAACACAACCTATCTATTTCTAAGTCTGTAAGCCGGCTAAACCCCGCCAACTTAATTAAAAACGATAATCTACGAGCTCACAAAACTCTATAACAGCAAAAGACAGAGTCTCATTCGGAACCCGTCCGGGCAGAAAATAAAGTTTTAAATCCTTACAAACAGAAAATACCAAGGCCGCAAGCGGCCAGGAAAAAATAAACAGAAAAGGGAAACAAATTTTAGACCGCCGATGTAACCGGAACTTCATCAGGAGGAGCGAGAACTTCACCCGTGGCAACGTCCCTGGGAGCTGCATCGAGATCTCCTCCGATTGGGTCGATATCCTCTTCGTCCTCGGCGGTCATATGTGTCCCGTACTCATCGAAAGGAGCCTCAGTGTCAGTCCAAGGAGGGATCGCTCGCATAAAGCGAGGAGGAGATATCACATAGTCCTCCTCGGTTATCTCTTCGACTTCTAACGCCTCGAGCTGAGTCTCAAACCTTTTGAAATTTTCCTCGAGATCTGCTGGCTTGTCAACAGGAATGGCAATCCCCTCTTTCGATAACATGGACAGGTAATCTTTGATCGCCATTGCTTGGTTCATCAAGCCCGAAAGCTTGTTCACTTCATCGTTGTCCGCGATCGACTTCTTGATCCTTCTCAGCCTGTCGTTGCACTTCATGACAATCTGATTGACCTCGAACTCCCAAGAAGCTCGCAAGCGAGCGACCTCGGCATCACAAAAGGTCTTTAGGGACTCCTTCTCCGCACTCTTTCTCTCGAGCTCTTCCTCAGCGAATCTCGCCCTCTTCCTCGCCTCCTCGAGCTCCTCCTCAGCAAGTCTTGCCCTCTTCCTCGCCTCGTCGGCTTTCGCGGACATGTCTTTCATGGCCAGGTTTTGCGCAGAGATTTTCTCTTCAAGCCCAGCAACCTTGTCGGCCTCCGCCTTTATCGCCGGAAAACCCTTGAGTTTGTCAGCAAGTCTTCGAACGCGACGATCGTACCTTAGGGTAAGCAGGTTCGTATGAGTAACCATCTGCCAAAACAGAACGGCAATAAGCTTGGTAAGCAAAATGGGTACGAAGTAGCAGATAACTGCAAAGTAGGGAATGAAAAGGAGCTCACCTCCATCGCGCTCCCCGCCCAGAGTTGATACGCGTCCTTCTCCACCAAGTCATCCACATTTGGGAGATCGAGCTCTTCATGACAGGGAATCCTGGCGAGAAGATCGGCGGACGCTCGCAAGTTTTCTCTGATGTGTTCTTCCCCTTTGTAGGAGGAGGTCAGATCGTAGGCCTGCGTGACCTCAGTAGAAGGATCAGCCTCGACCTCCGTTTCCCGTGCTCTCTCGACACGAGCCTTCTTCGTCTGTCCACTAGAAGCATCCGCGGACTTTCTTTTCTTTGCCTCTTTCTTCGTCTCCGGGACCTCTTTCGCGACCTCGGAGGAGGTCGCCGCAACCTTCTTCCCGGCAACTTTTTCTGCAAGACGGGCTCCGACCTTCGTATCAGCAGCCCTTCCGGTCTGCACACCCAAAGGGAAACCGGCCTCTTTGGTCACGGGTGCGACCTCCTTGGAGCCCGCGGACATTCCGAGGCTAGACGCCCCGATCACGTCAGTATAAGTATTCCTTTTGAACGCAGCCTTCTTCGTTACCATCTTCACTTCCTTCGGTAGACGGGTCTTCTTGGGTTTAATTGGAGGATAAGTGTAAGGACGCAGAGGAGCGAGTTCCAAGTCAAAACAACCTTCATTAAAGCATAAGTTACGTCAACGAGCAGCCCGTTCAAAATCGAAACATCGCAAAGGTAGAACACTGACCTGTGAAGATCCGACACCTACACCTCTGAATTCGCTGTTCGAGAAATTCCGGCCAAAGTTGAGGCGTCACGTTTTTCAGAACGTCGGTCAACAAATTTTCGCCAGGTTTCGGCGAAAGAAAAATCCTAGGGACATCCGAATCTGCAAACAAAGGGAAAGATTATACGTCAGCCCGAGGGGAAAGTTCAAAATACATCGGGGATTAAACATACTGTATCTAATATTCCAGCCAGCCCGAATGGGCCATCTCGGATTTCCGACCGACGCATCGTCGATTTTCACAAAGAAGAAGTATTGTTCCCAGCTCTCGGATCTATCAATTTAAACTTTGGACGCGAGAATATATAAAAACGATCCGTAGGTTTTCGCCATTTAAAAAGAGTCATCTCCTCGAACGAATCACAGTCGCACTCCATCCCATGCTCGGCGGCCAACGTCATGCACACCATGAAATTACGAATTGATGCGTGAGATAGCTGAGACATAGCAATACCGCATCGGGCGCAGTACTCGACCAGTAGTCGAGGTAATGGGAACCACAGCCCGCTCTCCGAAAAGAAGGATTCATACAGACACATGAATCCTTCCGGGGGCGACCACGGGCGGTCACGATCGCCCGGAACCCGAAACTCTACGCTATCCGGCAAACTCCGGGCCATCCTCATAATCGACAGCGAAGACTCATCGGATAGCGTCCCACAATCATCAAAACGTTTCAGAACGATATCACGACCTAGTCCCGGCCCCGGAGAATCCATTCCTTCCTAGGGAAAATCCGATAAATCAATCAAATCGGAGTTCTTTACCTCTCCGATCCGATCTCCCCTAGATGGACCGCGAGCAGAGTGCTGGCGCCCTGCCTGGCGAAACTTAGAGGTGGCGGGCTCGGAGGTCCCGGCCTCAACGTGGTCGAGCCCCCTTTGAGGAGTTCTGACAGGCTCGTATTCTATCTCGTCCCCTGACGCAGTACGATAGTCCGAAGAGGACACCGAAGGCGAGCTAGTTGAAGCGTTGGGAGAGGAGAAGTCGTTCTGGGAATCAGATTGAGCCGACAAAGACATAGGGCGGATGAACGCGGTGAACTCTTTGAGGATAGATCGGAGAATTTAAAGACTGGCTGACGTGACAAGCACAAAACAACCAAAAGCAAAAACAAGAGTGAGAAGCAGAAACTACCTTAGAGAGAGAGAAGCAAGTAGAGTGAGTGAGAGAAAGGGAAGCGAAAACCTCCTTTTATAGATCCAAAGCGGCAACTGAAACGTCGCACCTCGAAAACCACGAACATCGCGTGACAGACCACTTAAATATCGACACGTGGCATCTAAACTCCAGATCGCAGAATCTATCGAACAACGAACTCGGCCCATCTCGCTCGTTGACCGGGGGGACTACTGTTGGGCCTGTACCTACGGTCCATGCAATCTGGAGGCCCAGAAAACTGATAAAAGCCCAATCCAACACTTAACCGCGGTCTGGTTAAGAGAGGAGTTAGATTCAGCACCTGAGGTTAATAAAACCTAGGATGTACCCTCATATCCTTGTACTATAAATAGAGGAATGAGGTGATGTGACAAGACATCTTGGATTGAGCTCAAGATCGCCTCAGGTCTCTAATTCTTCCAGAGAATTCTTCAAGAGATCGCTCCTCGCCGGAGAAAAGTTACAAATCCGTCCTCGAGAATCAGTCCGCAGCGGTCTAAACACTATTCTTTCTCAAATCGTTAAGGATTTGATAGCCCGGGGTCTGTCCGGTCTGTCAGCTCCTGAGCGCTCTGTAATACACTTAACTTGAACGCTCAGTCCTCAATACACGAAATTCACCGACCTTACCTACTACAAATTCATTGTTTCCATATTCGAGCTACAACAACGTGTCTAGCGTTGCTTATTTCCATTTTTACCTCTGGTAAAAAAGATTACGACTTTCTTTAACACAAGAGTCGAAGAAAAAAAGAAATTTAAAGAAAAAGAAAAGAAGAATAAATTCATTAATGTTGAGATTATTCGAGAATTTTAAGAGAAAACCATTCTTTAAAATTTATTCTCTGCAGCTACTTGATACTGTCAACTTTTTTTTTCTACCGTCCATGCCTAAATAAAAATGTTATTTGCTTCCAAATATTTCACAATCAAATATTAATAGTCTTGGTTTAAGAAATCTTACATCAATAGCAAAAAGATTATGTAGACTTGATAGTGATATATTTTGTAGACTAAATTCTGCATCAACAAAAACCCACTCTTATTATTTAGACATTTGCCATACATTATTATGAATTTAGAACCCTAGCAAAACCAGAGAAAATGTGCACGCATATGCATGGATTGAAGAAACAAGAAAGTATCAGAATCTAGCTAATAATAAGGAAAGAGCTTAATGTTTCTGTATCGTATATTCGTATCAGTGTTAACATTCTGAATTTGGTTAATAAAAGATGTCTGATACTAAAACACCCCTTTTGGAAACCTTAGCAGGAGACTCAGGCACTAACTATTCTCTATTCCCTAGAAGAGACAAAAAGACAAAAGCCTCAAAGTAGTTTAGAAATGCAGAAGCACAAACATAATGCATAGTTAATTATCTGCACTAAATCTCATTCGGTAGTAAATAGAGTAAGCTATGCAATTTCTACTAACAAATAACTTTTGGATGAATCGATGTAAGCTAAGGTAAAAGAACCAAGGCAAACCTTATGGAATTGAAAAACAAATTGTATCCAATCTCATCTTATGTCAGGTTAACATGAAACCTATGCATAACTCTTTAACACAATAAAATTCCATGGATAGTTTCAAATCACATGCTTGAAGATGATGTTAACAAAAAGATGGATTGTCTTTTAAACTGATGTATTCGTTTTCGAAGAACACAAATTAATCCGCCAACACAAACCATAACAGAAATTGATAATTGATGCAGTTAATTTTTTTCCAGATATATTTTAGCAGCAAAGGCAAAATACCTTTAAGAAGTTTTTCCCTCATAGTATTTGAATGTGCAGCCTTGATGGCTTTCTTCATAGTCTCCCTCTCCTCAAGATCCAAAACATTAACTGCCTTTCTACTAGCAGGTGGAGGCTTCATCCATCTCCATTGACCCTCACCTTCCTGATCATGTAAGCACATCACCAGGTACATGGGAGGGATTACAGAAAAATGAACCGCCAGAAGAAAATTTAATGAAGGTTTTTCATAAGCATTCCATTTCACGTTTCTGGTACAATTTTCATGTATGAAAGTTGAAGAAAAAATGAGAATGTAAGAAAGATTACAAGTGCAGTGGAGTAGTGCTCAAAGAACAGCTAACCTGACAACTCGAACAGGATACCCCATTTTGCAACTAAGTTTGACTAACAAGTGTCAGTCGTTAACGTTTGGTCTTGTTAGTCCTTTTGTTGTCACTGAGATCTCTTCCTCCACTGCGTAACACATTCAGACATATTCAAGACAAAAAGAGAGGAAGCCAGTCAGTAGATTGGAGAATAGCTAGTTCTATGCGCATGAGAGAAGTCAAATATTTAAGAAACAAGTCCCAGCCCATTCAGCTACCGATTAAAAATGGAAACTAGTCTAATCAAATGGACCAAGAGCTAGGAGTACCAAAAAGCAAACCTTCGTGTGTATAGAAACCATTCTCCATGATCCTCGTCATCCTCATAACCTCTAGAGAGTGCCACAGATTGAGTTCCATAATCTCCAACTAAATTTCTGACAGGATCATTTTCAGCTGGTATAGGACCAAAGTGAACACTAAAATAGATTCACCAAACTAACAAAAATAAACAAAGTCAGAGATTCCAAGACTAGATCCACTACATTAGCAAAGCATAAGAGTGTGGTAATCTAGTGATACAGAGCGAGAGAGAACCAAAGCATAAGGACAGTTCAAGTTATTACCGAGCGCAGCCAAAACATCAACATCGAGACCTGTGTTTCCTCCATTACTCTTTTCATCACTAACTCTTGCCTTTTCTTAACTTTTTCCGCGTCAGTCAAAGACGAATCGGCCTCAATCGCACGGATCAAGGTCTGATCCAACGTAGGAAGAGAAAAGTCGATTTCGCCGGAGCAATCAGGACAATGCTCTACTCTACAGTGGCATTGTCCTGATTGCTCCGGCGAAATCGACGATTCTCTTCTTGTTTACGACGTTGGATCAGACCCTTGAGAGATTCCTACGTGCCGCATATGACCTTGAGAGATTCTCTTTCTTAGATTTCAAGAGGCTAAGAAAGATTCCTCCGCCAGAGGCTTGCTCTTGCATCGCATACACACTCTATCGCCGTCTCAGGGAAGCTGAATGTCACGCGCCATTTCGCAAGTGAAAGAGATTTAGAGAGAGAAAGGTGTTTCTGAGATCAAGGTGAGAGAGAGAGAGAGAGATAGTGGGGAGAGGAATTTGGGGGATTTAATAGTGTGAGGGAGACAAAAAAGTGTAGTAGTGGGCGGTTTTTAAAATTTTGGGGAATAAAATTCAAACAACACGAAAAATCCGAAAATTAAAACAGAAATTCACAAAATCTACCATATATGTCCACTAACAGTCGTTTTAATATTGAATTGATCTTACTCAAATTTCGGATTCCACTAATTTTTTTATTACCAAATCTCGACTAATATCTAGTAGTATTAACTCCCATGCATATGCACGGACAAAGATCAACTTTTTAATCCAGTAAAATATTGAAAACAACAGACTAACCCATTAATTCTTCAGTTATCAAATATTTTATGGTTATACACAAAATACAACAATTCACAATTATGCTAAATAATATACTACTCTCAAATGAATGAGATCTTGTTTGCAGAGAAAACTTGTTAATGCTTTTGATAGCAATGGTGATTATAGTTCTCTTCCATGATTCATCTCCCCAGCTTAGCTTAAAAGTTATAACAAATGATAAATAAGTTAGCAGAAAAAAGTATAGGTCTCTTGAATATATCTTTTAAACACACAAATAAAAAAGTATCCTTACTTAACACATCAAGCAAATGGTGGAGGAAATTATTCTGGTATGAGAATTAATTTTTGATTCCATATAGATTTACATCTATGACACAATCTCTTCTAATATTCTGCATTAAACATGAATTGGATTTTGAAAAACAGATAAAAATTCGAGTACAAATTTTCACATATACTAAAATACCACTTTCATAAAGAAAATATACTTAGTTAAGAGAAATAGAATGATGGAGAGCAAAAGAATACAATATGGTAAAGATGAATATGACAAGATCTTCATTCGGTGAAGACTCCTTTTGCGACTTCCAACCCAATTGTTGCCGATTCAAACGTTGATTCAACCTTAAGTTCTAATCTCGTAAGCCTACTGTAGATATAAAGAAAAGAGTTTTCTCAGTTTAAAAAAATGGCAAAATATGTGGGACTCCAATTGATTTTTTTTGTATGGTTATCTTGTGAATTATAAATTTTTTGTAAGTCATTTTTGCTAATTTTCCTAAATTCTATATTGTAATGTTTTTTGTTATTAACCAAACTGACCATAATCAACAAAAATAAATAACACACAAAAACTAACCAAATCATACCTTTATTTTTTTTTTAATCTCTCTCTAATCAATAAGTTATTTTTTAGATTATAATTTTTTTGAGTATCCCACAAACTCACCTTGTATTAATTATAAAAAAAAACTGTAATCCTTTTACTACAATTTACAAGTCAGTTCAACCGTTCACTACTTCCTATTAAACTGCCACGTAGCAAAACTCCAAAATTATGCTCTTTCAACATTTACAAACAACTTTCAGCGAGATTTGATTTATTTGATTTTTTTTTTAACATCTATCTTTATTTGTATAGAATTTATGATTACACAGAAAATACATGAAAGTACAAAACTAAAATTAAGAAAACCCAATAAAATAAATGAGGTGAACTTTAACTATCCTTTTCTACGAGATGCGTTGCTTACTAAAAGAGTATCAACTCTGTTTTTTATTGATCTATTGCGCTCTTCAGATATGGCTATCACCATTATAATGAAACTCAACAATCTTCTATCACAACATAAACATCATTTCCTTTTCCTTTTGTTGTGTAACATTGGCTAATTTCCAATTTAGGATTAAGAATTTAATATATTGATCCTTTCGCAAGAAATAAGATTTAACGATTCTAAGAATATCGCCGTACAACAAAGAGGGGGTGCATCTTCCACTCTGAGTGGTTGTCTCCTCCGTGGTGGTTTCCATGATTCCAACGACGACTCTGTTTTTTTGCAAATTCTGATACCAAATATATAGTATTAAACTATGGATTTTAAAGACTCTTCCTCCATTATTACAACCAATCTTCTGCCTCTTGTCTGTAAATCTTCAATAGTGTAATCCAAAGGTCAGAAGTGAGAATTCACCATCATCACAACACGTAACTTCTTGTTTGGATTATCTTCCATTAGTAGAAGAAAAATGAAAGTTTGGTTACCATACCGTTTCACTAGTTTTGGGATAAGAGACCCCAAAACTTGTTTCGAAACCAATTGTGATTGGCCATCAATCGTGGTGGTGACCACGTTGGAGATAACGGATGCGTAGCGGATGTAAATGATACGACATCTCACTTCAATTGATATTTTAACAATCCTGATTCGAGATTGGAAGAAATCTGAAGTAAACCGTTGACAAATCGACTCACAAAGCGTTTCCCGAGTCGTCATCAGTTTGAGAATCAGCAAAAGTATGGTTGCTATTTTTACTACAGAGAGGATTCCTTGATTCCCGCGAGAAAACAAATGCCGATTAAGACAAGCAGTTGTTGACGACTACAAGCAGTTTAGATCACCCATGGTTCTCTGTCGACACTTTAATCTTGTTCAAGTTCCTTGATGAAGAAAGGAGAATCAACAATTTGATGTTGCAATAAGAATTTACTGTTGAAAATTTAGATAAGACAAGAGAGAGAGAGAGGCGTCGGTTGATCTCAATTTTTCTATGTTATGTATTTACGTTTATAATTAATTGATTTATTTGATTTATTTTCTTAAAAATTCAACACACAAAAACAAAAACCCAACTTTTAACGGAGAAAAAAAAACACTTAGAGCATGTTCAATGGTATAACCCCTCATGGGGTTCTTAAACATTTGTTTATTATATATTTTAGATCCAAAAATTTAAGAACTTTTTAATGAAAAAAATACTCCAATGGTAGATCTGCTCCACCGCCGGCGATTTACGTCTTCGCCGCGATTTTCATCGTCCTCGTCCTCGCCGGAATCTCCCTCGTCGTTCTCTATCTCGTCTTCCGTCCCGAAGCTCCGCGATACACCGTCGAAGGATTATCAGTCGGTTTGATGAGACGAATCGCGATGAAATCGGAGAAGAAAAGGAGAGAGAGAATAAATCGATGAAATCGGAGAAGAAAGGGAGAGAGAGAAGAAATCGTTGAAATCGCGAGAAGAAATCGGAGAAGAAAGGGAGAGAGAGAAGAAAGGGATGAAATCGGAGAAGAAAACAGGAGAGAGAGAAGAGTTTTTTTTAAGCCAATTTTTTTTTCTCTCCATCAAATCATTTGCTGACACCTGGCACTAAGATCTGCATCTTAAATGCCTTAATTAAGTCCCGATTCTAACATATATCAGCATTTATTATTTATTTTTAATATAATTTAATTTAAGGACTGGTCTAAGGACCACCGTTGAACCTCTTCTTATTCTTCTTCTAAGTACTACCCCCACGATTCTCCACTTCTCATCTCTTCTTCTATAATGAAACTATACCATCACCTACAAAGGCTTCGAACATATGTTGTTTTTCAG
The DNA here is from genome assembly GCA_964056655.1 of Arabis hirsuta. NCBI lineage: Eukaryota > Viridiplantae > Streptophyta > Magnoliopsida > Brassicales > Brassicaceae > Arabis > Arabis hirsuta. Next base: position 25,822,634 of record OZ053301.1, read on the forward strand.
ATTCAAATTTTCTGCAAATCTACTCTAGATAAAAAGATTGTTCATCCCTTTCGATTCTTCAATTTCAGTTGCGTAATTCTAATTAGGGTTTACTATCTATTGGTAGATTTAATTTTTCTGCAAATCTACTCTAAGTGAAAAGATTGTTTATCCCTTTCGATTCTTCACTTTCAATTGCATAGTTTTAATTAGGGTTTACTACTATATATTGATACAAATTGCTATTGATTAGGGTATACTATCTATTATTAGGCTTCCTTTTCTTTTCAACAATTATAAACCATCAAATCTTTTGTCTTTCAAAATTCAACAGTCTCTGTCATATCTATAAAGAAAACTTCTGATTTTGATTCATTATCCACTTTACCACTTCCAGGAGGCGGAGCCGTGCCAACATAAACGGATGCCCGAAACGATTAGGAAAATAAGATGTTTCAATCCATAAAAAAAAAAATATTCATAATAATAAATAGCATCGTCATACAAAAAACAGAACTAGCAAACAAAATATTAATTATAAACTTAATTTCTTTTCAAAATCAAAATTTTTAACAAACTTTTTTGATCGATAAAACAATTAATTTTTTTATGTAATGTACTTGAAAAAAATAGTCAAGTGATTATCTTATTCTATGTTTACTTTACTTTAAAAATTAAAAATTGTTTCTATATTTTTTTGGTTACTTGACCATTAGAAGCCCGTACTTTTTATCATGTAAACAGTAAACCCATGTGTTTGTTTATTTTAATTAACACAAAGTTCTTAAGGTTGTTTCTATAATTTTATTATTTGATAGTTTAACTAAATGAAACAATAAAAATATGCCCTTTAATTTTCCTAGTAAAACAATGCCCTAAGCCAAAGTTTCTTATTTTTACATTATGGCACGGCTCTGCCAGGAGGCGCTTAATCTTGAAGCACTTTCTCTTCCAGTAACTAGATCCCAAGACGAGGAAGGGGAAAACTCTTTGCGTAACAATTCATTGTATTCACGGTATGCACTTTCATGTCAATTGATTGGATAATTTTGCAAAGATATATATATTTTTTTATCTTTCTCTTCTTTGATCACCATATGCTATTGTAAATGTTTACCAAATTTAACAGTTGATTTCAGTTACTTATGTTTTGTATTTTGTTGTTTTTCATGCAGTTGGTTAGGAACATTAAAGTCTGCAAATTGATTCATCATGCCGCTCGCATATACATCCCTCAATTGAACCATGTAAGATCAAAGTTAGGATTGTACGTTTGTGGGAATTTCCAAAAAAGATAAACCAAGCGAATTTCCAGGAATCGACATGTTCCTTCTAGATGATAAGGTTAATTTACTTTTATTTGTTTACTCCATTCATTTATTCATTCTCTTTCTAAATTTTCAAGTGTCTTACACTATCATTTTATAAGAGAAGGAGGATTCGAGCTTATAATCTTGTTTCAACTTCTGCCTTACCCTGACAATAATAGCAAAGACTAATACCGGTGATATATTAATTGGTATGTTTTTTGGCCATTTTTCTTTTGTCTTTTCATTCAAGAACATGTTATATCTCTCTGAAAATTTTGTAATTTGCAGACATTATCGTGAAATTATTTTCAGGAATGAAGTTAAGGATACCACTACCACCATTGATGGCCCAACAAAAATACTTTATCTTCGACTTAAGGATCTTAGGTAAGTTTTCTTTAAACTTTAGTGTAAATATGAACCATGTAATTAAACCACGCAGACGTGCAAAGTTTCATTCCTCTGAACGCTCTTTATGAAACTTAATCCATTTAAGATACATATAACATACTCTTCGTACTTGATGTCATCTGTTTCAGTTGCATGCATTTCAAAAATCCAATATCATTACATTAAGAACAAATTGAAACATTTCAGATGTGATCTGACCAGAGAGTATTGAATCTTACCGTGATAAATAACCATTTTCAAAGAAGACTTTTGTGGAAACTCTCTTTTTCTCTCTTTTTCAGTTTGGCGGTGATCTTTGATAAGATATATTCCTAATTTTTGTAAATTCATTTTTCATATTTTGGATCATAATAATATATTTATCTTTATTTGAAAGAAAAACTATTGAATTTTGTAGCACATAAGCTTTTATATAAGAATCATCTGCGTCACTAATTTTACCATAAATTAACTCAATTTTGCTTCTTCTTTTTTTTTTTTGCGGGAAAGCAACTAAAAATTAACGACCATACTATAACTTAACTCAACTATCATTTTCTAGAAATTAACTCAATTTATTTTCCAATTCGACCACATACTGCATGACATTAATTAAACCCAAATTACAAGAAATGAGACTGCATCTATAATTTGCCAGTCAATACATGCAAACTGTGATTTAGTTTAAATTTTACATTTATAATAGTCTTTTATGGAATACCAAATAATATCTAAGTATAAAGTAAAAATTTATAAGTATATAGTAAAAATTTATTTACACATTTTTGTTTTCCGCCATTCCGCAAAATTTATCCAATCGCACAATAATTTTATTTCATAAGTTTTCATTCTCCAGAAAATAAAGCATTCCGCAGTTTTTTTTTTGAATGCTACCAATCAAGAGAATAAAGAAACTTGGTAAAAAAATATTTCTTCTTCCATTTTAGCAATCAAGAGAAATGAAGAAAAAAAAAAAAATTTCTTAATTCTACCCAAAAAGCAAGTTGCAAAGAGAAAATGAGATGAAAAATTTCCACTTGTTTATCCAAGTAGAAATATTTCCTCCAGCTAATTTTGTACTGTTTAAAATTTCATTTATTTTCTTTTCTTTCAATTTTGACCTATATTGCATGGAAACGTGGATGAAGGTGTGTTTCCGTTTCCAAAACGTTTCGGAAACGGAAACGCGATGGAAACGCGTTTCCTAAATATTCTGATTTGGAAACGTTTTGGAAACGCGGCCGGAAACGCAAATTTTGGTTTTTGAAGCAAATTTAATAAATATTTTGAAAATATAGGGATTTATTTGTTATTTTTATAAGTTTTAAAACCTAATTATTAAACACTAATACATTATTTTTCTCTAATCGTCACCGTAACCTAAAAACGTAGAAGAATCGAATAGATAAACAAGGTATTTTTTCTAATTACAGTATATTTGTTATTGATTATTGAAATTGTGAAGTCGTATATAAAAACGAAGTGTTTTTTGTTCGAGTCGGATTAGATTTGTGTTGTTTCAAATATTTTAAAACTATTGATCATTTTTGTTTCATGATATATATATATATATATATACACGTTTCCAAAACGTTTCCATTTCCTGTTTTTTAAAGAAAAATCGTTTCCGCGTTTCCTAACGTTTCGATTCCACGTTTCCGTTTCCATCCAGCTTAGATTTTGACACCAATCACACCTACTAGGTATAAGTAAACGATAAATTTTTGAACCTTATTAAATAATAAATACACTTCTACTGACAACCTAACTATACCTTTTATTATAAAGTCTCGTGTCAATCAGTCCCCACCAATGGGAATGAATGAAATAAAAAGTAACCAAATAGTTTTCAGTTTTGCCCCTAATTCTTGTAAGTATTACAATATTACCCGGACCCACCCCCAAATAGGAAACGAGAAACCCTTTTCTAATGTTTTCGAGAAAGTTGAATCGTTACCGCCAAAGGCAAAAAAAAAGAAAAAAAAAAAAAATTGCACAGAGGATCCCATGAGTCATCTTCTTCCCTCCTTCATCGCCAATTCTCTCTGCTAGGGTTTCCGATTTCTCTCTCTCTCTTTCTTTGTTTCTTTCCTCTCTTACTCAGCCATGGATATGACTGCTTGCGTTGCTAGAAGAACTCGTTCGAGGACGGAATCTTACTTGAATTCGATTCTAAATCGAGAGAAAGGGATTTCTGTAGAAGATCAGCCCGAGGGGTCGTTAGATTCGAGGAGGGAGACGAAGAGATCTTCCATGCGTAATGCTTGTTCACCATCGCCGGTGAAATCGAAACGGCGCCGGAGTAAGGCGACTGAGGATGATGACGATGTCGAGTTTATCGGAAGTACCATACCAGAAGGTAAGCGAGAGCACGAACATGTAGAAGAAGGTGAGAATTTATGTTCTGATTCGGTGATTTCTCCTAGGTTAGAGTCGAAATCGGTTGATCATGATATGCTGACTCCTTCAGATTCTGATGATGATGATGTTGTTATTGTCGAAACTATCCCGAGTGAGGAGGAACATGTAGAGGATTACAATGTTGTTGATAGGGTTTGTGATTTGCCTGTGGATGATGCTGATTTGAGTGGTGAGAAGAAGTCTCCTATTTTGACCACTTCTGGTGCGGTGAATTCGGATCCTGATGAGATTATGAGTCTTAGTAGTTCTGACGAAGAACGTTCTATAGAGGAAGTCAGTGGTGAAGATAGAGATTATGGTGACGGCGATAGTGATAGTGATGAAGATGTTGATAACGAATCATCCGATTATGTGGCGGAAAGTTCAGATTCTACTTATATCGAAAGCTCTGAAAGTGAATTCGATTGTTCTGACGACGATGAGGTTGGTGCCAGAGACGCTGCTAAAAGCAGGAAGAGCCCAAATGAAAAAGTGTATACCCGCGAGAGGCGAAAAACTCTTCCTCCTAGGGAGAATAACTTGGATGTATTTGAGCTGCTAGCAAAATCTATTTGGGAGAGAACGAAAATTTTCGAGGAAGACATCTTCTCCGAGGACGAAACACCAGAGGTTGATTCCAGAGAAGATGCTATAGTTAGAGAGAGGTCAAGTGAAAATGTCCATGAACAGAGGAAACCGAGGAACTTCCGAAGGGTTAAAAAGAAGAACCAGTCAGATGTGTTTGATCTGCTAGGAAATTCGGTTTGCGGGAAGGGTGAGAGTTTTGATGGTGGCGCGACAGAAGATTCACCTCCACTAAACCTGAGATTCGGCTGTGAGGAGCCTGAACCAATTGAAAAAACAGAAGAAGAGAAAGAAATAGATAGATTGTGGGAAGATATGGCATTAGCTCTAAAATTGGAAGGACTACACTCATCTACCCCTGCTAAAGTAAGACTACTAATTCTTTTAGTTTGTCCGGGCTATGCCTGATGATCTCGTTGCATGCTTTTTCCCTCCAGCTTTTTTTTAGCATTGTTAAAGCATGGAATTAAATCACATGCTCTTTGCTGTATCAGAATGGAGATGTGCCATGTATTAAAGGGAAGCATGACTTCGTTCTTGATGAGGAAATCGGTCTGAAATGCCGCCACTGCTCTTATGTGGGCGTCGAGATCAAAGACATCTCACCACCCATGGTAACTTCCATTGTGCTAGGAATTTCCAGATTAAGTTGTCTTGTTTGTTGGTTTTCTTTCCATAGATGGAGTACTTAACATGTTCATTTTTCTGCGTTGTGTAGAACCAGTATCGTGCTAATGGTAGTGACAAGAATAAATGTAGTGACAGAAAGGGTGACCCTTTACCTAGCAGGCTTGACTTTGAGACTTCAGATCACAGCAGCTATGGCGCCTCTTTGAACAATACTGAAGGAACGGTCTGGCAATACATCCCTGGCGTCAAAGATACTTTGTACCGGCACCAACAAGAAGGCTTTGAATTTATTTGGAAGAACATAGCTGGGACAACAAAACTGGACGAGTTGAAGAGCTCAGAGGCAAGGGAAAGTGGCGGATGCATTATTTCGCATTCGCCTGGAACTGGTAAGACGCGCTTGACCATCGTCTTTCTTCAGTCATACTTAGAACGGTTTCCAGATAGCCATCCTGTGGTCATAGCTCCTGCAAGCTTACTGTTGACATGGGAAGAAGAGTTCAGAAAATGGAATGCAAAGATTCCATTTTATAACATGGGTAATCTGGAGTTCTCAGGGCTTGAGAACCAATCAGCTGTCTCACTCCTAAAGGGAAATAAGAGTCATAGGAGCAACAAGCGTTCCATCCGTATGGTTAAGCTATATTCTTGGAGGAACAAGAAAAGCATTCTTGGAGTTAGCTACAATCTGTTTGAGATGCTCGCGGGAGATAAGTACGCTGAAGAAATGCAGGAGTTTAGAAGGATGTTGCTAGAATTGCCGGGATTGCTGGTCCTTGACGAGGGCCACACCCCGAGGAACCAGAATAGTTGCATTTGGAAAGTGCTCTCTGAAGTTAGAACGGAAAAGCGTATCATTCTTTCTGGGACACCATTCCAAAATAATTTCAAGGAACTTTCTAACGTCTTATGCCTGGCAAGACCAGCTTATACAGATTCGATTTCTTCGAGGCTCCAAGATCTTAGCAAGTGGAGCGAAGAACGCAAAAACAGGAGGTTTTATGAAGAAATTGGAATTGTAGAGCTTAGGGCTATGATTGCTCCATTTGTGCATGTCTACAAAGGGAACATCCTCCGAGAAAGCCTTCCAGGTCTAAAAGACTGTGTTGTGGTGTTGAACCCGCCTCATCTACAGAAGAAAATCCTCGCCAGAATCGATTCTCAAAACACATTTGAACTTGAGCACAAGCTTTCCGCTGTTTCAGTTCACCCATCTCTGTATTTGGACTGCAATCCGACAAAGATTGAACAATTACTCATTGGGCCGACAATATTGAAAACCCTGGAGAGCCTTAGACTGAACTCAAGGGAAGGTGTGAAAACGAGGTTCCTGATTGATTTCATCCGATTCAGTGAAGCAGTGAAAGAGAAAGTGTTGGTGTTTAGCCAATACATTGATACTCTAAAGCTGATCAGGAACCAGCTCAGTGCAGTATTTGGCTGGAAAGAAGGGGAAGATATTCTATTCATGCATGGTCAACTTGAACAGAGAGACAGGCAGCATCTGATCAACAACTTCAACAAACCAGACAGTGAATCTAAAGTACTACTGGCATCGACAAAAGCGTGTTCCGAAGGTATCAATCTTGTTGGCGCGTCAAGAGTTATACTTCTTGATGTTGTCTGGAACCCGTCTGTTGAGAGGCAAGCGATAAGCCGAGCTTACAGAATTGGTCAAAAGCGGGTTGTGTACACTTACCATCTCATGGTTAAAGGCACATCTGAGTGGGACAAGTACTGTAAGCAAACCAAGAAACATCACATATCCGAACTGGTCTTCTCTTCTACGAATGAGAAGGATGCGTTGATAAACAAGGAAGTTGTTTCTGAAGATAGGATCCTCGACGAGATGGTTCGGCATGAGAAGCTGAAAGACATGTTTGAGAAGATACTTCATCACCCTAAGGAATCTGACATGTTTACCAACATCCCCTGATTGAAATATTCGTTTCTCTCTCTGCTAATCCCATTCTCTGTGTCTGTACTTGTTTATATTAAGTTGGAGCTTTGAAACAGATCACTCTAGCAATCTGTAGTTATAATTTTATTTCTTCTAATCAATGAAGACGTGTGCATTCTCTAGCAATATGTAGTTTGAAAGATTCTATTGTAGGAAGCGAAACTTGAGAGATTTACAATGACAAATACTTACTACAAGAGGGGAAGGACCAAAATAACTAAAACCGTGGCTGCGACTCTTGAAGATCCAAGCTTCAACCTTGTTGAATCTCCTGTATCAATCATCACAGGGAACTCACAAAGTTCATCAGACGGATTTTCATCTGTGATCAAACCCAAACCCAAGAAATCGCAGTCCCAGGTATTCTGGTCGTGCATCTGATAATACATGTTAAAGGCATATGAAGCATTCCCTACGGCAGTAAGATGGTTGCAGGAGGAACCATAACCGAGTGCTGTGCAATCAGATAAGCTACAAGCATAGTCAATGTTATCAGCCAAATCATCGAGGTTATACGCATTCGGGTCAAGAACACACCATGATTTAAGCAGATACTTGACACCTTCCACAGGAACCAAAGCTCCCCCATTGCCTTTACCCGATAAGTCGAGCTCGTATTTCGGTCTCCCATCAAACTCAAAGATCCCCCAATGCCTCTCAAAAGTCCCCGGAGCAATACTCTTGGCGTCTTCATCGATAAGGCTGAAAAGGTAAACATCCATGACCACTCCTTTTCTTGCAGGCGTTCCATTTCCAGACATAGCATGCTTTACCATTCCCTGATTGAATCTCTTTGCGCTCTTTACATTAGCGTTCTTGTCTCCATCCGTAGGCCATCCGACCTCTCCCACAATGATCTTCATCCCCAAGAAGCTATATCTTTCCATAGCACAAACCAGAGTATCAAGATTAGCATCAAACACATTGTTATAGACCAAATCTCCATCTCTCAAAGGCTTGTTCGTCCCATCAAAGAAGGCGAAATCCACAGGGAAATAAGCATTTCCATAAAGACTGAGAAAAGGGTAGATGTTGACTGTGAAAGGCGAATCATGTGAGTACAAGAAATTGATTATCTCTATTGTTGCATCTCTGAGCTCAGGCCTAAAGTCTCCAGCTGATGGAACAGGGTTTGATTCCGGCGAAAAATAAATGTCTGCGTTGAAAGGAACGGTGACTTTGACAGTTTTCAGATTAGCTTCCTCTAGTGCTCGTTGTATGTTGATGAGAGCTGGTAAAGTGAACTCAACGTAAGTTCCATTATATGTCTGAAGGAAAGGCTCGTTTCCTACAGCTATATACTTGATGTTGACTCCTCCGTGGTAAGAATACGCGGTTACGTTTTCTTCGACCCACGAACCTGCTACGGCTGGATCTTGAGCGACTTCTTCAAGCAACCGGTTTGGTATACCGATCATGACTTCGATTTCTGAACCAGTTAGAGCATCTAAGATGTCTTGGTCGGCTTCGAAGAGTTTCAACTTAGTAAACCCATTGTCTTTTAGCATCTTGACCACGTTTTCAGGTGGAAGCTGGTGACTTGCCATTGTTCCCCAGTTCACTCCTACACTAGTACTGCTGGTATAGGCAATGGAAACTTGTGAGACAAGAAAGAGATAGAGAAGGTGGTGAAATATTAATATTCTTGATCCCTCTTCTGCCATTTTCTTCTCTGTTGTGTGTTCTTCTTTTAGATGAATATTTTCTCTTCTCAATGATGCTGCAGAAGGAAGAAGATGAAAGGTGATTGGGTTTGATGAGATTTGTCCTTGGTTCAGTTAAAGAGGCAGACACAACATGCAAAAGAGCCATTGGCTTTGTGGGAAACACTTTGTGCATGCCTATTTGACAATCCACGTGGCATTGACCCTCCACATAATCATTTTCTTTTTCACATCGTAGATGTTTCGTGTTTGTTGTATAAAAGTTCAAATGTATGTGGCTTGGTTCTTCATAACCATTGGGCATGAGGAAAAAAATGACTTTAGTGGTAACTTACGAGCTTTGAAGACGCATTGTTTCTTCATAACCATTGAGCATAAAAACAAGATAACTACCATACACTTAAAACTAAACCGAAAATAACAAGAACGCAAGACCTTCGCTTTAATGTGTTTGTGATTCAGACATTTTCATTTTTATCCGGTTCACCATCCTCGCTTTTAGCTTGTATAGAAATTCTGAATAATTTTGAGAAGCTAGGATTTTTATAGGGTTTTGAGTGGGGCATGTGCTTTTTGGAGACCAAATAGTGAAATTTCATTCATGAGTTATTTTTTTTTACTCGGGTTTAATAATCAAATAGAAAATGAATTATGACATTATTTGATGACTATAGCAAAAATGGATGTCCGTTATATAAAGAGGCATTCCGAATCCAGACAAGTTGTATATCCAAATATATCGAATTGGATCACATATAATAATTGTAAGACTACTTTATGAGTGTATGTACATCTTGTAAACCAATATAAGAAGTATTGTACACCAACGGAAACCAATTTATGAGTGTTTTTTTTTTTAAAATTTTTGTACAATTGTATATGTCAAAACCAACCACTACAAGAAAAACATGGAAATTCCGACGGATTTGCCGACGGACCTGCTTTCCGTCGGAAATTTCCGATGGAATACTGACGGAAATACGATAAAATTTATTCCGTCGGAAATCCGTCGGTTTATTGCGACGGATTTTCGACAGACAAAACAATCGTCGGTATTCCGTCGGAAATCCGTCGGTCTTTCCCGACGGATTTTCGACGGATAGAAGCTGACGTCATTTTCCGACGACTTTCCGACGGAATACCGACGGTTTCCGATGTCGGCAAAGTTTGAGTGGTTATAAATTATTAAGCGGTGCCCGATGGGATTGGTGGGGTGTTTTGTCAGAGGTTTTGAGGGAAATCCGACGGAAATCCGTTCTATAAGTTTCGACATTTCCTCGTAAGTAGATATTAACACATTTGTTAGCGATGAGTTCATATTTTCGGTCTTGGATGGACGACCCAATGATGGATATTGGCTCGAACTTATTAACGTCCGCATACGCCGAAGGTATATGCGAGTTCATGAATTTACCCAGAAATCAAGATGCAGCAAAAAAAGGTCAGGATATCAAATGTCCATGTTCTAATTGTTGTAATAGAATTAGTGTTGCGGTTCATACTGTTTGGAACCACTTTTATAGATATGGATTTAGGTCGGGATATAAGGTTTGATTTTTACATGGAGAAAGCAATTTTGAATATGGTAGTACTAGTAGTAATGCACCTTATTTTCCGGATAGCGTAGGAGAACGTACAACGGAAGTAGATGTTGGGGTAAGTACGGTTGCGATGGTTAACGATGCGTTTAGAGAGAATTTGCAGTCGGGTGGTTATGAGGGTGATAGGGTTGAAGAACCTAATTTAGAATCTCGAAGGTTTTTTGATATGTTAGACGCATCAAAGCAACCACTATACAGTGGTTGTAGGGAAGGTCATTCACCGTTATCTTCTGCTAGTAGAATTATGAATATCAAGACTGATTACAATTTGTCCGAAGAATGTGTTGATGCATTCGCCGAATTTGTAAAAGATGTTTTGCCAGAGGATAATCTTAGTCCAGCATCATACTACGAGGTCCAGAAACTTGTTGCAGGTCTTGGTTTGCCCTACCAGATAATAGATGTGTGCATCGACAACTGTATGCTATACTGGAGAGAAGATGAGAACAGAAACAAATGTAAATTTTGCCGTAAACGACGGTTCCAGGACGAAGGTGGCAGAGCGAAGATTCCATTCAAACGGATGTGGTATTTACCATTGACAGAGAGGTTGAAGAGGCTGTATCAATCAGAATGCACAGCTAAGGGTATGAGATGGCATGCAGAGCATAGTCAAGATGGAGATATTACGCATCCTTCTGATGCAGAAGCGTGGAAACACTTTCAATCCGTATATCCAGATTTTGCATATGAACGATGGAATGTATACCTCGGCTTATCCACTGATGGTTTCAACCCATTTGGAAAGCACAGAAGAAAATATTCATTGTGGCCGGTCATCGTAACACCTTACAATTTGCCTCCTTCTATGTGCATGCGGCGAGAGTTCCTGTTTCTCTCAATTCTAGTTCCCGGGCCAGATCATCCAAGACGGTCACTCGATATATTCCTCCAACCATTGATCTATGAGTTGCAGATGTTGTGGGAGCATGGTGTTGAGTCATTTGATGTTTCAATCCAGCAAAATTTCAACATGCGTGCGGTTCTTATGTGGACCATAAGCGATTTTCCGGCATACGGTATGTTATCTGGATGGACAACGCATGGAAGATTGGCATGTCCTTATTGTCAAGACAATACTTCAGCATTCCAATTGCAGCACGGAAGGAAGACTTCATGGTTTGATTGCCATAGGTGTTTTTTACCAGCAAATCATCCATATCGTCGATCTAGAAGACATTTCAGGAAGAATATTCCTGCGTTACATGGTCCACCTCCTGAGATAGATGGTCGCAACATATTGGAACAATTACGAGATTTTGGTGCAGAGCGAACTCCTGATTGTGGGGGTAATGGCCATCACCCCGTCGACGATTGTGGGGAATATCACAATTGGCACAAGAAAAGTATATTCTGGGATTTGCCTTATTGGAAAGACCAGCTATTGCGGCATAATCTAGATGTCATGCATGTTGAAAAGAATTTCTTTGACAACATCATGAACACCATTTTAAATGTACCAGGAAAGACAAAAGACAACTTGAAATCTAGATTAGACTTGCCAGCGATTTGTTCAAGGGCATCTCTACGTGTTTTGCCTAATGGTAGATTGCCTATGCCTGCGTACCGGTTAGACGCGGGTAAGAAAGAAATTTTTTTTGATTGGATAAAAAAAAGTGTTAAATTTCCTGACGGCTACACATCTAATCTGCGTAATTGCGTGGATTCAACGGAAGGGAAGTTTATTGGAATGAAGAGTCATGATTGTCATGTTGTGATGCAGCGTCTTCTTCCATTTGCATTTGCTTATCTTCTTCCAAAAGACATCCATCAAGCCATTGGAGGTATATTTCGTACTCCCGTGAGTTTCTTACTAATATAATGTTACTATATATGTACTAACTTGTTTCCTTTTCGTTTGTATGAGTTGGGGCTTTCTTTCGAGATTTATGTTCACGGACACTAACAGTGGACGGGATCCGTAATTTAGAGGCCAACATCCCGGTACTCCTTTGTAATCTTGAGAAGATATTTCCACCGTCATTTTTTGATGTTATGGAACATCTTCCTATTCACCTCCCACGAGAAGCAGCATTAGGAGGCCCTGTTCAATACCGATGGATGTATCCGTTCGAGCGTTACATGTTTCACCTGAAGAAAAAGATAAAAAATTTGAGCAAGGTTGAGGGATCTATTGTTGCACAAAGTCTAAATGAAGAAGTATCACACTTTGCCGAGTATTACTTTCCTTCGGATGTTCGGACTAAGGGGAGACGGCCGGCGCGACATGATGATAGAGGTGAGAAAGCAGTGTATCCCGTGGTCGTACCTGAGTTGTTTGCCCAAGTTGGTCGCGTAAGTGGAAAAGGGAAGACTCGCATACTATCAACACAAGAGGTCACACATTTGCATACATATATCCTAAGAAATTGTGACGAACTTCTGGAGTATGAGAGGTACACTATTTGTCATACTAAATTTGTGGCATTATTTGTCTTCGGGTAATAACAATTGTTATGTTACAGGATTTACATGTCCCTAGTACAAACTTACCATGCTGATAAGACAGCTTCCGAACTTGCTGTCTTAAAAGATGAAGAATTCCCGGATTGGTTGAAATTTTATGTAAGTTTCATATAATTCCTTACGCTTACTTTAAGCTGGTTTTCACATTCATATGTTACTGATTTCCTTCGGTAATTGTTTTTAGGTTTCTGAAGGTTTAGAAAGTGGTCAAACCCTCCCGACTTGGATAGTAGAGTTTGCTCATGGTTTACGCAGCACCGCGACTTCATATCCCAGATTTTGCACGAGGGGATATTCGTTCAGGATTCGTGAGGAAGGACGTCAAAGACCAACTTCGGACTATGGTATTTCGACACAATCAGGTGATACCATGTACTATGGCATTTTAAAAGAAATCTTGGAAATCCACTATCCAGGAATGTTGGACTTGAGGTGCATTGTGTTTATGTGCGATTGGTATGATCCATCCAATGGTCGTGGGGTTCGAATTGACCCTCTTGGTGTTATTTCGATAAATTCAGTCCGGAAACTACAGCATTACGATCCATTTATCCTTGCGTCTCAAGCAGACCAGGTATCAATACAATAATAGGTTTTCCTACATCCTCATACGTTAGGTTTTGTTATTCCTGTATATTAACAATATCCACTATCTCCATTAATAGGTGTGCTACATAAAATATCATCGAATTTCCTCAAGGAGAGATCCTTGGATCACTGTAACTCCAATTAATCCAAGAGGGAAAATATATGGAGTTCCAGAACATGATTCTCTACAAGTATCGAGAACTATGCAAATGTCACATGTTGAGGAGATGGATAACATTGACCTTGTCATTGATGTAACACATATCGGCGATGATCTAGTTCATTCAGACGATGAGGAAACACGTGAAGAATTTGACGACGATTCAAACTCCATCCCTAGTGAAGGTTCATCAGGAGAGTCAGATTAATAATTTATGAATAAATGTTTGTTTAAGAATGGTTCATATATGACTGAAACATTTCGACGGCTCAGATCGATTCGACGTGATTTGACAACACAATATGCAAAGACAAAACAACTTCTGTGGACTACAAAGTTTTGTACTATCTCCATTATTTGTGGCCATGGTTTTTGTTACGTTTAATATATAACTTCTACTATAAATACATATGATGAAGTGTATATCTTCTACACCAACCCAAAGCAAATAATGTCTTCTAGCCCTCCAAATGAAGACTATAAATCTAAAATCGTGGCAAACCCCCTACAAATTTCGAAATACTCGTGGGAAACCGAAACTCAATGCGACGAATTCACGCAAGAGATACCCACTTACTCGTGGGAATTTGATAAGTGCTCACCAATCCATATTGAAGATTCTTCATCAACAATAGCGCCGGACAGCCAGTTCTTGGCGACCAACCAACACATTCTGAAATACTCGTGGGAAACCGAAACTCAATGCGACGAATTCACTCAAGAGATACCCACATACTCGTGGGAAGCTGATTCGAGCTTTAAACCCAATGTTTTGAGACCCAAATATGATAAGCAGGCACAATGTCCTGACCAGAAGCGTGTTCTCGAGGACGTACAACCATCTCAATTGATTGTCAAGGCAGATACTTACGGTGAAAGTACTTCAAAAGAATGTGAGGATCACTACTATGATTATGAATTTGCCCAAAGTCCAGAAAGCCCCAACTTAAATGTAGATGTTGATGCAATCAAAAGGGAATTATGCGACGGGTATTTAGATTCTCCACCAAAAAAACAAAAGGAAAAGAAAAAATTCTGGTTCTAATCGATTGTAAGTTGTATGTTTTTAAAATTAGGAGTGTATTATAACCTTGTACCATAACCGTTGTATGTTTTTAATATTTTAAAGGCGCTAATGTAATCGGAATTTATTTAACACGTTTTAAGATTTTAATTTTATGTTTTCACAAATTTTAAAAAAACTTTATAAAAAGATATTTCCGACGGTAACGCGTTTTTAAATTCAAACAATTTCCGCAGAATATAATAAAAAAATCAAATCCGTCGGTATTTCCGACGGATTTCCGACGGATGTTATAATATCTTTTAATACAAATTCTGCAAATAATTAAAAATTTTAATTAAAGTCCGTCGGATTTCCGACGGAAACCCTAATTTCTGCCGCCCAACCTCGATATCATCGGAAAACCGCGAAAATCCGTCGGAAATCCGTCGGTTCGTCGTAAATAAAATCGAACCATCTTCTTCCCCAACTCGATCTGCATCTTTTCACCTTTTATTGTTGACGGCGACTCCTCCGGCGATTTCTCAATCCGGCAAACCGTAATCCCTCCGGCGTATTCTCCCTCCGGCGCCTTCTCCTCCGGCGACTTCTCCTCCATTCTTCTCATCTCAATCGATGTAAGTTTTTTTTTTTTCACTTTCTCACAAATAATTGTTTTGGATTAGATACGTAATTGATTTGGAGTAGATTAGATTGCATTAGGATTATTGGTGTGATTTATTGGTGAATTTTTAAGAATTTAGAAATTATTAAGAATTATTTAAGAATTTTTTAGAATTTTTAATATATAATAAATATGAATAAATCATATATAAAAATTGTTGATATATAAAAATCATAAATATGAATTTTTTAGAATTATTTAGAAATCATAAATATGAATTTTTTAGAATTATTTAAGAATTTTTAAGAATTCCAAATTGTTGATGCATAAAAATCATAAATTGTTGATATGTAAAAATTATAAATTTTTGATATGAATGTTTTCCCTATAAAGATTTATAATATGAATAAATTATTTTTGGGGTTATAAAATTATTTTCCAGATAATAGATATATAATATGAATAAATTATAAAAAAATTCCAAATTGTTGATATATAAAAATCATAAATTGTTGAAATGTAAAAATTATAAATTTTTGATATGAATGTTTTCCATATAAAGATTTATAATATGACTAAATTATTTTTTGAGTTATAAAATTATTTTTCAGATAATATACATATAATATGAATAATATAAAAAAATTCCAAATTGTTGATATATAAAAATCATAAATTGTTGATATGTAAAAATTATAAATTTTTGATATGAATGTTTTCCATATAAAGATTTATAATATGACTAAATTATTTTTGGAGTTATAAAATTATTTTTCAGATAATATATATATAATATGAATAATATAAAAAAATTCCAAATTGTTGATATATAAAAATCATAAATTGTTGATATGTAAAAATTATAAATTTTTGATATGAATGTTTTCCATATAATGATTTATAATATGAATAAATTATTATCGAGGGGATATAAAATTATTTTCCATATACAAATTTATAATATGAATAAATGGTTGATATGTAAAAATTTTGGCAATCTTAGGGACTATAGGCGATTTCATCACTCTAGTGGAGCCGGTAATTCCACTAGAGGAGGTGGGAGTGGGAGTCAAACGCAAATCCCCGAGACTAGCGGTTTTGATATCCCACACACGTCTCCTATGGATACAGCGCCCTCAACTCCCACGGCCATGACCGTTGAGAAGTTTGTTTCGCAACCCGGACGGGATAGGTTGGCTCGCCTAGATCCTGACTTGCCACCCAACACGACCTGGTAAGTTTTATTTAAAAATGTATTTGATTATATTAACTTAATAAAATATTTAACTAAATATTGTTTAGGTTTCAATTTTCGCAAAACGGGATTACGAGTTCAATCAACACAATGATCAATTCCTTGATAAAAGAACCGTATCCCACATACAGTTCGATGCCAGAGGCAGACCGTGAAATATGGTTTCGGCAATTTGCGGTATGATTATTTTTTTTTCTAAATTAAGAATGTTGATTTTAATTTAAAATTAAAATTGTCAATACTTATTTGGGTATGGTTTATTTTTTCAGCAAGATTTTACTTGGGACCCGCAGCTGACTGGTCAGGTCCGACGGCAATTCAACCAAAAGGCCGGTCGAAAGTACTCGTTGAAGATGAACGAGTGGAAGGACATGTGGTTCAAAGAAGGTCAGGTGCCCCGGTTTTTTAAAAATAAGCCAACATTATGGGCTGGACTACTTGCCCATTGGGAACGGGAGGAAACTCAATCGACCTCAGGAAAAAACTCCACTAACCGGAAAAGCGAGCGGAAGGGGAAGGGACCGGCGACCCATAACCTCGGAGCGACGAGCAAAGCGACACGTGCTGAAAAATTGGTAATCATTTAAATTTTTCAAACGAATTTTTTATAACCCCTTTCATAATTCCTTCCGTATCTATGTCAACAGTTTCAGAAGACCGGTGTGCGTCCGTCGCATCTTGATTTGCTCAAAGATGCGCACACCAACAGAAGGACTAATGAACTTCAAGATGCAGTTGCTCGTGAAATCGTGGAAAACGTGGAGAGGCTCGGTGAGGAGTACCTCCAATCCCAACAGATCGTCGAAGGAACTCCGCCGGCCACCGAAGTTCCACTCGAGAAGATCAACGAGTTCACTTATGAGGTTAGTAACAGTTGCAAATGTAAACAAATTTAAAATAACTTTTAATACTAATAACTTATAACATTGATTAAGTATATTTTTTTTTTAGGTTACGCCTAAGCACAAAGGTCGTGTCTTTGGCTCCCGGAAGACAGTTCCTCCCCATCGGTTAATTCATACCGCTATCACGCAGATAGTAGTTTGAGGGCACAAAACGCCGACCTTCTCGAGCGCGTAACCGCGATGGAGGCCCAACGCGCAGAAGATGCAGAAAGAATTCGGGCAATGGAAGAAAAGATGAACGCGTTCTTCCGTAACCAGTCCCAGTAGATTTTTGTTTATGTAATAATTAAACGTTTAAATTACTTTTATAAATATTTAAATGTTTAAATTAATTTTAAAAATATTTAAATTTAATTTTATATTTTTTTTAATTTAATATATTTATTTAGGAATTTTTTTTTAAAAAAATTAATTAATCCGTCGGAAATCCGTCGGTTTGAGTGGCCGTCGGAAATCCGTCGGTTTTATCGTCCGTCGAAATTCCGTCGGTGTGCGGTCCGTCGGAATTCCGTCGGTGGGTTGGCCGTCGGAATTCCGTCGGAATGAATCTGGCCGACGATATTCCGACGGATTTCAGACGGAATCCGGTTATTCGGTATTCCGTCGGAAATTTCGACGGATTTCCGACGGATCTATATTTCTGATGACATAGATCCGACGTACAAGATCCATCAGAAATCCGTCGGAATAACTCCTATTCCGACGGATTTCCGACGGTTTTGGCCGTCGGAAATGAGATCATTTTCTTGTAGTGAACACTAAGACAGGGTGTTGAATAAATAATTCAAATACAATGAGGGAGTTGAAAAAAAAAAATTCAATGTGGCTTCAACAAGTTGAATTGCTTCAACGGGTTGAAACAAAAATAATGGGGTTCATGTTAGTGATGTGGCGAATTTTAAGTGGATGATACTGAACAAATTGTTGGCAAGACACACGCTACGCGCGTGAAGATTTTTATCAATTAGTTTATCAATATTTTGAAGATTTTTATCAAATCTTATCTTTTAAAATCAATTATTATATCATAAATAATTTTTTTTTAATAAATTTTTATATGAAAACTTATCATTTTAAAAACTCTATAAATCAAGACTTGTTTCATTTCATTTGGACACCAAAAAAAAACACCACTTCTATCATAAGTTTCTAAGTATTCTCTCATAAATTCTTGTTTACTTCTTTAAAAAAGAATTTTGTGAAATGGATTCAAACAATAATCCTACACAAAATTCTACTAATAACCCTTTTCCATATCTAAATCTCAATAATTATCAATTTCAAAATCCCTCTTTTAATCAATCCCAGAATGTCCCAAATTATGGGTTTCCACCAAATTTTGGGTTTCCACCAAATTTTCCCATGCCATCACCTGCTCAAAACTACCATCCATATCATGGATCGATGATGCCATATTCATCTCAACCACTCTCTTTTTCTTCTACTTTGATGGCTAATGAAAATATTGTGAGTGGTAGACCAATTGAATTTCCCGAATTTTCTACACAAATAGCTCTCGGAGAGATAAACGATGTTAATGAAGCCACTCCAAATGCAGAAGATTCAACACTTCCACGCCATAAAAGCCCCAAATGGAGTACTGAAGAAAATTTAGTGCTACTGAGTGAATGGATTAAATTTGGAACAAACAGCATTCTTGGCAAAAATCAAAAAAGCGACGCATATTGGGGTAAGATTGCTGAGTATTGTAATGAACATTGCTCATTTGATCCTCCGCGTGATGGAGAAAAAAAAATACAGAAATCGTTTCAGCTACATTAACAAAAAAATTGGCAAATGGATTGGTGCTTACGATAATGCCAAGCGTATGCAACAAAGTGGGTGGTCAGAGAATGATGTATTGGCGAAAGCACATGAACTATATTCAAGTGGTAAGAATGGGCATTTCAATTTAATGTCAGAATGGCTCGCTCTACGTGATCAACCGCGTTATGGTAGTCAGGTCGGAGGAAATACAGGGTCTGGAAGCAGTGGATCTAAGAGAGCCCACGAGAGTGATGCAAGTGACTCCAACTCTGTAGGATCTAGTGTTCGTCCAACGGGGAGGGATGCAGCTAAAAAAAAGGCTAAAAAAAAAGGTAAGCGTGCAGCCTTAGAAGTTGTTAACGAAGAGTGGACTGAATTCAAGCAACTAAAACAGCAAGAGTTGGAACGATTGGAAAAATAGCCATGAGGCAAGAGGAGGCAAACCAACTGATGAAAGATAAGACTCAAACCAAGAAGATGAAGATTATGAAGTTAAGTGAAAAGGAGCATCTCGATGATCGGAGCAAAGAGCTGTTGGAGAAGTTGAGCAACGATCTATTCGGAAATTAGTGGTTGTCAAGTCTATGTCTACAGTTTGTCACTTTCTGCTTTAATGTTTGTTTGTTATTTGTCGCTTTAATAATGTTTCGCAAGTGTATGTCTGTATTTTGTCATTTTGTGCAATAATGTTCTTTGTCATTTTGTGCAATAATGTTCGTTTGTCAGTAATCTATTATTTTCCGACAATGTAATCTATGAATTTTATATTTTTGTGTACTAATCAAATCATTATATTATCTCTTATCTATTAGTTAACTACATTACATACCTATTTGAGTTCCGTCAATTTCAACCACATGTTTTTTTATAAATGGGAACTTATTCTTCCATTGATGAACCAATATCACAAATCTCATCTTACTAAAAAAACACTTCAATGGATCCAGATGAACTTCCTTTTGACATTGAAACTTACAAAAGGCAGTCTGAGATTGAAGAGAGGTATATCGTCAATCGGTTTAAAGAGCGTCAAAACAAAATAGAGGAAGACTATCTACGTCGTAACAAGAGAAAATACATCAAGAGAGATCATGTAGCAGCAAACCAAAGACTGGTTGATGACTACTTTGCCAATCAACCTACATATGATGATGCAATGTTTCGCCGCCGATTCCGGATGCGAAAACATGTTTTCCTTCGGATCATTGGAGACCTAACAAGCAATGACAACTACTTCACCCAACGAGTTGACGCAGCCAATAAAGAAGGTATATCTCCACTAACAAAATGTACCACAGCCATGCGAATGTTAGTATATGGTATGGCGGCAGACGCGGTCGATGAATACATCAAAATTGGAGGTACTACAACATTGGAGTGCTTACGTAGATTCTGTAAAGGAATCATACAGTTGTATGAGCAAAAATATCTCAGAACTCCAAATCAAGATGACCTGCAAAGAATATTGCATGTTAGCGAGATGCGGGGGTTTCCGGGGATGATTGGAAGTATTGATTGCATGCACTGGGAATGGAAAAATTGTCCTACAGCGTGGGAAGGTCAATTTACTCGGGGAGATAAAGGAACCACCACTGTTATTCTTGAAGCAGTTGCATCTCATGATCTATGGATATGACATGTTTTTTTCGGGTGTCCAGGCACATTGAATGATATTAATGTTCTAGACCGTTCACCAGTGTTTGATAATGTTGAACAAGGAAACACTCCAAGAGTGAACTTCTTTGTGAACCAACGTCCGTATAATATGACATACTATCTAGCTGATGGTATCTATCCTTCTTATCCAACTTTCGTCAAATCAATTCGACTTCCTCAAAGTGAACCAGACAAGTTATTTGCACAACATCAAGAAGGATGTCGGAAGGACATCGAACGTGCATTTGGAGTGTTACAGGCTCGATTTAAAATCATTCGTGAACCAGCTCGCATGTGGGACATAACCGATTTGGCTATCATCATGCGGTCATGTATCATATTGCATAATATGATTGTTGAGGAAGAACAGGATACATATGTTCAACATTGGACCGACTATGATCAATCGGAGGCAAGTGGTTCAAGTACACCACAACCATTCTCGACCGAGGTGTTACCTTCATTTGCAAATCATGTACGTGCTAGATCTGAATTACGTGATTCAAATGTGCATCACGAATTACAAGTCGATCTAGTCAAACACATATGAGCAAAATTTGGAATGTTTCGTGATTAAAGAGATTTTTAAGTCTCTGTGTGTGATTTTAAAGTTTTTTTTCTTTTAGTTAAGTTTATTGTACTAATTAAGTTAAACATGGTTTATCAGTTGTGTTGTGTATTTGTATTGTATTGCATTTAAAGTTTTTTTGTAATTCTATGGTTTTTAATAAAAATTATTTTTATTTTTATTATTTGAAAAATATTGATTAAGAATATAAAATAAAATAAAAAATTAAATTATATAATATTTATTAATTTAATTTTAGTTTCAATCCATAATTGTGATAAACATGTAGTTTCGAAATTATATATATATATAAATGGTGGGGTAAGGTGTTGAATTTTATTAAATAAAACTATTGTAGAGGTTGAAGTTGAATTGAGTATTGAATTATTAGGTGGAAGAGAGAGAAGGTGACGTGGAGTGTTAAAAATAGAAAAATAGAGTGTTTAATAAAAAAACCAATGTACATAGTGTAAAATAAGCAGAAGCAATTGTGTGGAACACTTATTCCATCTTGGATTTGGACCAAATATACGAGAAGAGTTGGCGTCCTCCAACCACAACCACAAGCACGTCAAGCAAGTAAAACCGCAAATACAAACCGCTAAATTACCGGATTGGATTGGATTGGCTTCGACCGTTTGTATTAGCGTGCAAACCAAATAATGAAGTTCAATTCGGGTTTAAAAAATTAATGAACAGAAGAAGCAAAAAAGCATGTTTTTAATTTTCTCAAAGATAATTTTGACCCTAAAATAACGAGAGTGGGAAGTCGTGTCCTGATTCCTCGGCTGTGTCCGTCTTCTGGCGGGAAGCTAAAGCCCTAGAACTGTAGAACAGACCAAAGCTTGTGTTGCGGTGACCAGAGAGAGAGAGAGCAGGAAGATGCATTGGGTTGCGACCAGAAACGCCGTCGTTTCATTCCCCAAATGGCGTTCCTTCGCCTTCCTCTTCCGCTCCCCATTTCGCACTTTCTCTTCTTCCCTCAAACCCTCTCCACTTCTCCTGTAATCCCCTTTTCCCTTCTTCTTCTTCTCCATTCTTTCTCTCTCGTTAGCTTGCTTGTTATGTTATGGGTTCATAGATTATGTACCAAGTTCGGATTTGTAGATATTGGACTTCAATTTCAATTTCAATTTTGTAGATATTTGTGGTTGAGCTAGATTACTTAGTTCGAATACTATCCTCTTGACACAATGGACAAGCATAGTTCAATTTCTTTTTTTGTTTCCTTGACTTTGCTTGTTGGGTCCTGTATGCTTGTAATTTGTTAAGGTTCTTGGTCTAGTTTCTGATAGAGTCTTGTTATTATGAATCTGTGTCTTAATGATTTCATTTGTTTGTCTCGATAGTAATACAAGGTACTCTGAGAGGACATACTGTCTAGGAGATCCAAAGGCTGTGAAAGGAATCACTACCGCTTCTAAGAGAGTTAACAAGTCAAATGATGTTAGTGACAAAGAGCTCTCTCATTTGCTCTGGTGGAAGGAGGTATTCCCTGTTTTTCTATTCTGTTAAAGACTTTTTCAAGTCTTGATATGGTTTTTACGAAACAAAAAGAAAATGTTGTTCACATGTCTTTTTTTTTTTGTCTCTGTCTTCCTTGAACACTCTTCAGAGATTACAGACATGTAAGAAACCATCTACTCTTCAGCTTATCCAAAGGCTTATGTACACCAATTTACTGGGTCTGGACCCTAGCCTCAGGAATGGAAGGTCAGTTCTCTTCTGAAGCTATTAATAGATCTAATTGAGTCTTATCGAAGGGGGATCAGTGAGCTTAAAATGTGCATAAGTATAAGCTCATCTCAATCAGTCTTTGATCCTTTTCGAGCCTGGCTCTCTAAGGACAACTAGCAATTATATCTTCCGGAGATTAACATTCTTTCTTGATGGAGATCTATCGACAATAAGAAAGAAGTTTTGAGCCTCATATATCTCATACCAGTAGCCACTTGGTTATGCATTATTTTGTTATTGAATTTCTTTCATTTCAGTCTAAAAGATGGAAACCTCAACTGGGAGATGTTGCAGTTTAAGTCAAGGTTCCCACGTGAAGTTTTACTCTGCAGAGTATGTCATTTTCTCTCTTATGATGCATGTTTAGTTAACTTTACGCAAAACGGACAATTCTGTAAACGATTTTGCTGTTTTCCCTAGTCCCATGAGTTTTGTAAACTCTGTTATGTCACATCAACAACTAGTAGAATGTTGCTATTTAATTCCCATCCTATGAGTAATTTTGTTGTAATCGTTATCCCTTTTTCAGGTTGGAGACTTCTATGAGGCTCTTGGAATAGATGCTTGCATACTCGTTGAATTTGCTGGGTTAAATCCTTTTGGTGGTCTTCGAACAGATAGTGTTCCGAAGGCTGGCTGCCCAGTTGTGGTACAAATTCCTTTTTTACTTTCAAGCTTACTCTCATTAAGGGAATTGATGTGAATAGCAGGACTCAAGTGGACATTTTGTTTTTATGAAAAATTACTTCACCTCTGGCATTGTTTTTAAAGAATGTCTCTTTAACATTAGAAAAGCTTCATCTTCTTATGGGCAAATGGCGCACAGTTGTTTGCAGGATCTTGATATGCACGAAGATAGACAGCACAGTTTCTGATTCTTTTCTCTTATAAAGGATAGTTTTGATGCTATCTAGTCTCTGAAAATTGTAGTTATTGAGGAGAACTTGGGAAAATTACATAAGCAGCTTCTTTAGCGGCCATTGATTTTTCTTTTGCCACAGACTTCTCTACTCAGTCCAGTTTTAATTCTCGTTCTTTCTGCAGAATCTGCGACAGACTTTGGATGACCTAACTCGCAACGGTTTTTCAGTGGTGAGTTGAGAAAGATTTGTTTCTTACCATTTTCTCATCCTTAAGCATGTTGAATTAAAACAATTTATTATGTGTTGCATATTTTTTTTTGCTCACTGCAGTGTATTGTGGAGGAAATTCAAGGGCCAACGCCAGCTCGTTCTCGTAAAGGTCGATTCATTTCAGGGTATGTAATTAGTTTTAGAATTTGAAACTCTGATTTCACAAGCAGCAAAATTCATTGTCTTATTATTTAGCAAAGCCCACTTGATTTTTTTTCCCCTTTCTAACATGTATTTGTAAGTATCTAGGCATGCTCATCCAGGAAGTCCTTATGTATATGGACTCGTTGGTGTTGACCACGATCTTGACTTTCCGGAGCCTATGCCTGTTGTTGGTAAATATATCTTCTGGAATGTTGTTAGTCACTGAAATATTAGTTTGCGCCTTGATTATAACCTAATGAAAATGGTAGGTCTTCATTTTGTTGTACATAAGTCTTACGTGACCTTCTTTGTTTTGTTATTACAGGGATATCTCGTTCAGCAAGGGGGTATTGTATGATATCTATTTTCGAAACTATGAAAGCCTATTCGCTAGACGATGGTCTAACGGAAGAAGCCTTGGTCACCAAGCTCCGTACCCGTCGCTGTCATCATCTTTTCTTACATGCATCACTGAGACACAATGCATCAGGTTTTGGATAATTATCTACAATTCTACATTGTATTAGTGGCTATGACTGTTAGAGATAACTCAAATTATAGAATGTGGGGACTTTAACATAAACACTTTCAGAAACTTAAAATGTTGAAGTGTAGCATATGCTCTAGCAATCAGTTTGAAAGGAGGCTATTATAAACAAAACTAATAATGATTTTTGCCAGCTTATTTAGTTTTGGAGCTTGTCTGATACAATTCTTGAATTTTTTACTGTGCAGGGACATGTCGCTGGGGAGAGTTTGGGGAAGGTGGTCTACTCTGGGGAGAATGCAATGGCAGGAATTTTGAATGGTTTGAAGGAGATTCTCTTTCTGAGCTCCTATTAAAGGTCATATCTACGGACTCTGGCTACCGATTAAATATGACATTTCAGTTTGGTGAAAAAACAACTATTTACTCTCTTTTTCCCGCAGGTCAAAGATGTTTATGGTCTTGATGATAAAGTTTCCTTCAGAAATGTCAACGTACCTTCAGAAAATCGACCACGTCCGTTGCATCTTGGAACGGCTACACAAATTGGTTGGCATAGGTCACAATTGTTTCACTAGGAAGTAAGAGTTTTGGAATGGTAAATGATGGTAACATATATATTGTGGTACTGCAGGTGCCTTACCTACTGAAGGAATACCTTGTTTGTTGAAGGTGTTACTTCCATCTACGTGCAGTGGTCTACCTTCTTTGTAAGTAAAATTTATTGAAACAGAAAGGAAAAATTGGTTATATTTTTCACAGCATCCATCATCTTTGGGTGGAAAATCTGATTTCGTTTTTTTTTAATATCTCTCCTCTTCATTTGTTGCCTTTTTCCTTCCAGGTATGTCCGGGATCTTCTTCTAAACCCCCCTGCTTATGATATTGCTCTGAAAATTCAAGGTATTTTGACCAATGCAAAGAGTTACTTAGTTTATTCCCTTTTAGGTTTGTTATATTTTAAGGCTTCTCATACTGCCTGCCAAACTATTGTTATTTGCAGAAACTTGCAAGCTCATGAGCACAGTAACATGCTCAATTCCGGAGTTTACCTGTGTCTCTTCTGCTAAGGTTAAAGTCACTTGTTACAGATCGATCTTTTGAAAGCTGATATATTTTCTTTTCACCCATGGAACTTTGATCTCTTACAATGGGATTAAGAATTGCCTTTCTTACTGTGTTCTTTTGTGACTATAGCAGGATTCATTATTAGTCCATGGTCAGCTTCTAACTTCTATATACATCTTCTTGCAGCTCGTGAAGCTTCTTGAGCAACGGGAAGCCAACTACATTGAGTTCTGCCGAATAAAAAATGTGCTTGATGAAGTATTACATATGCATAGACATGCTGAGCTTGTGGAAATCCTGAAACTATTGATGGAGCCTACCTGGGTTGCTACTGGTTTGAAGATTGACTTTGAAACTTTTGTAAGTTATGCATTTAAGCATGAGTTTGTGTTTGTATGATTTGTTTTCTTATCTATTTTCCTTGATGATGAGTACCTATCCGTTGACACAAGCTCAGAGAATCAGTGTTTAATTTACAATTTTTTTTTATAAAAGTTTCCTGGTCTGTATCTAGTTTTACCAATTTCTGGTTTCTTCAGCTGATGAATATGAGAATAAGTAGAAGTTTTCTGTTTTTTTGCCAGGTCAATGAATGTCATTGGGCTTCTGATTCAATTGGTGAAATGATCTCTCTAGATGACGATGAAAGTCATCAAAATGTAAGTAAATGTGCCAATGTCCCGCACGAGTTCTTTCATGATATGGAGTCTTCATGGCGAGGTCGTGTTAAGGGAATACATATAGAGGAAGAAATCAATCAAGTGGAAAAATCAGCTGAGGCTTTATCTTTAGCAGTAAGTATTCAAGAACTGAAACTTATTTCTTTTAATAATAATAGATGGTCCTATAAATGGTATTGTTTTTGCTTAATCTTTTATGGGGCTAGTAGTAGTTATGTTTTTTACTCTTAAACAATAAAACATCGGTTTAGGTAGCTGAGGGTTTTCACCCTATTATATCAAGAATTAGAGCTACCACTGCATCACTTGGTGGCCCGAAGGGCGAAATTGCATATGCAAGAGAACACGAGTCTGTCTGGTTCAAGGGCAAACGGTTTATCCCATCTATTTGGGCTGGTACTGCAGGTGAAGACCAAATTAAACAGTTGAAACCTGCTTTAGACTCTAAAGGCAAAAAGGTTGGAGAAGAATGGTTTACGACCCAAAAGGTGGAAGTTGCTTTAGTCAGGTTGTCTCTCCCTTTATATGTAACGTTTTACAAGAAATTTTATTCAATATACTGTCTACGCATTGATATCATATTATGATTCCGTTGCAGATATCATGAAGCTAGTGAGAACGCAAACGCCCGGGTATTGGAGCTGTTGAGGGAGTTATCTACTAAATTGCAAACAAAAATAAATGTTCTGGTCTTTGCATCTATGCTTCTCGTCATTGCAAAAGCATTATTTGCTCATGCTTGGTATGTTTGTGGTACATTAATTTCCATTAAGAAAGAATTCATTTCTGTAGTTTAATGTAAGTACTGTGCACAACTGCTTCAGTGAAGGGAGAAGACGAAAGTGGGTTTTTCCAACTCTTGTTACATTCAACACAGATGAGGTAACTCTGCTTTCTGGTCGTTGGTATTTCTAGACAGACCACAGGCAATATATTAGTTGTTGGGCTGTCTAATTCTTATATCTCATGTTTATCTCACCTGTGATAATGTAGGGCGCAAAACCGTTAGATGGTGCTGCTCGAATGAAGCTGACTGGCCTATCACCTTATTGGTTTGATGTAGCTTCTGGAACTGCTGTTCACAATACGGTTGACATGCAATCACTGTTTCTTTTAACTGGACCTAACGGTGGTGGTAAATCGAGTTTGCTCAGATCGATATGTGCAGCTGCTTTACTTGGAATATGTGGTTTTATGGTTCCAGCTGAATCAGCTTATATACCTCACTTTGATTCCATCATGCTTCACATGAAATCCTATGACAGCCCTGTAGACGGAAAAAGTTCTTTCCAGGTATATTATATATATATATATAAGCAGACATCTAAAATTCACCAAAACTGATTTTGTTTCTTCAATTGGAATGCTTGATTTTCTGTCACCTGTTTCTGTGCCATCAGGTAGAAATGTCAGAAATACGATCTATTGTAAGCCAGGCTACTTCGAGAAGCCTAGTGCTCATTGATGAGATATGCCGAGGGACAGAGACTGCAAAAGGGACCTGTATTGCGGGTAGTGTGATCGAGAGTCTTGACACAAGTGGTTGTTTGGGTATTGTTTCTACACATCTCCATGGAATCTTCAATTTACCTCTTACAGCCAAAAACATCACATATAAAGCAATGGGAGCAGAGAATGTCGAAGGGCAAACAAAGCCAACATGGAAATTGACAGATGGAGTCTGCAGAGAGAGTCTTGCGTTTGAAACAGCTAAGAGAGAAGGCGTTCCCGAGACAATCATCCAAAGAGCAGAAGCTCTTTACATCTCGGTTTATGCAAAAGATGCATCATATGAAGTTTTCAAACCCGACAAAACTGAAACTTCATCCAACAGTGACCAGCAGATCGGCAGACCAGTCACCTCTGAGAGAATCTTGGAAAAGGATTTGGCAAAAGCTATCATTAAAATCTGTGGGAAAAAGATGATTGAGCCTATAGCTTTAGAATGTCTTTCAATCGGTGCTAAAGAACTGCCACCTCCATCTACAGTTGGTTCTTCATGCGTGTATGTGATGCTGAGACCCGATAAGAGATTGTACATTGGACAGGTAGGTACATACTTACCATATCACTAATTGTAACCTTTGCCTAGAGCACCAAAATATCGAATTCCGAGTAATGTGTGTATGTTATGAAACTGCAGACGGATAATCTTGAAGGACGAATACGTGCGCATAGGGGAAAGGAAGGATTGCAAGGATCAAGTTTTCTATACCTTGTGGTGCAACAAGGTAAGAGCATGGCATGTCAGCTAGAGACCCTTTTGATTAACCAGCTCCATGAACAAGGATACTCTCTAGCTAACCTAGCCGATGGGAAGCACCGCAATTTCGGGACGCCCTCAAGCTTGACTACGTCAGATATAGTCAGTGTCTCCTAGCTTTGACTGTAATTGATCATTCTCTCTTTTTTGGGTTTGTAGTTCTGGAAAAACGGATGCATCAGCAATTACCAATTTTGGGACTTGTGTGTAATTGTTGTTTTTGTTTATCCGATAATGTAACATGTTTAACGTAATTAAATTTATTTCGAGAAATTAGAAACTTGATTTGGCTAGATGGGTGAATATGTTTTTGTAATAAGTGGGAGATTTTATGAGATTGCATTAGCTTATTATTAATTTTGCATATAGCATTCGTAACTTGTTACTGCCTTAATGATATCAAAAACAGATGAGAGCAGATGGGACGCTTATGATAACGAACATGAAATGTGTCATATATAGAGAGAGAGACAAATAAAACCTCAGGCTCGGTTTCAGCATCAGGCTCGATATCCTTGGAAGACTCAGTCTCGGGCACATAATTAGAATCCGAATCCCAAAGAAGACGACTACTGTGTTTTGACTTTTGACCATATACGTCGTACAAATTCGGTAACAGCATCGTTAAGGACAATGGATGCTTCTCTTTAGTTAACTCTCGCTTGGTAGAAACATACCTTTACCTATGCCGAATCCTAATAGAGAAGAAGCGCATTGATTGATCTATGAAAACGAACCGATCGATGCAAAGTCAACAAAGAATGTCAATGGCAACTCTACAACCACTAAAGAACTGGTTGATAATGTGATTGGGTTCTTCCTCAAGTGAAGTCCTGTCAAAAAAACAAATTGTTTGGTTTCAAGGTTTACAAGTCGATCATCGAATCTTCGTTTTTTGCAAAAAACCTGTTGGACTGCCATAAGAACCCAAATGCTCTATGCAATAATAAAAAATTCTTCAGTAATATTTCTTATCACTTCTTTATCTTATTATACAAATTTTGATGGGTCAACATTGTAATTAACATGATCGTGACACGTGTCAAGTCAGTTGATTAGATTTTGATACGTGTATACAAGTAAAATAATTATTTTTCAATTAGATTTTAATCTTATGTCAAAAGATTTATCTGTTTACATATATACTTGTAAAATAGTGAAAAATAAATCTAATTTAAATAGGATTAGAAAAATCTAAACTTAATTAAAATAGGTGAAAAAGAATTTTTTTTTCAATTAGATATAAGTACAAGTAAAAATATTTATCTTTGTTTGTAAAATAATAAAAAAATAAACTAATTTAAATAGGATTAGAAAATTTTAATTATTTAGAAATATGTGAAATAATTTAATTGAATAGCAAATAATATAAAAAATAAATATGACAATAAAATAGATAACTATTTGATTGATTTCTCTACAAATATTTTGTACTAACATTCTCAATTTTATTTTATCACTTCATGGGGGTAAAACCAAATTTGTCTTCCATTTTGTTTGTGTTTGATTTGTTTTACAGAGGTTATAAAATATTTAGAGACTAAAAATAGTTCAAAATATGAGAATAGAACTATCAGCATTTTTTTTTGTCAACCACACATTAATTAAAATATGTCACCATCATTGGTTAACTAATGAGGCGAAAAATTACCAATGAGGCGGAAAATTATTTACAAAAGAAAAATTTAAGTTCTAGAAATTGCATAGCGGGCCAAACAGTCCGCTTTTAGATTAACTGAAGAATTATAAATATTTTAAAATATAGATATTTGAGTAGTAAAATAGAAAAGTACATTTAATTTAAGTTTGAATAAAAAAATAATCATTTGAAAATATGTGATAAAATCTAATTCTAAATCAAATAACAAAAAAATTAAAATTAATAAATAAATGTTATGCTTCACATTTAGTGGGTTAGAACAACATTTACATTTTTATTTTATTTATTTTAACGGGTGACTTAATTATTTTAATGTTATAATTAAAAAAATATTTCACAGGTTTATAAGAGATTAAAATTACAAACCCGCATATATATGGGTCTTTACTCTAGTATTTATATAAGGATCTACTAAAGCAATGTTTTATTATTTGTATTTATCATTTTTTTTAAAAGATCGATATGTTTATTAATGAAAATTTCAGTTTTTATCAAAAAAAGAATTAAATTGAAACTAAAAAATAAAATCGATATCCCAAACCCTATACAATACTAAAATCCTATGTATCATACCATAAAACCAACCAATTCGCTAAATTAACATATTGTTACATAATTAGCATAACTTTCGATCGCATTATTGCAATAATCCCAAATCATTATCAAAAGAAAACAAACTCGTTTCAGTCAATGTGTTAACAACTCAACATGATGATGGATCATAAGCCTTTTGGAGCAGAGGATCATTGGTTGAATTGGTCAAGCCGGAAAACCAATTAAGCAATAATTAATTTAACTTCATGAATAAAATACTTAGTTTTGCAATAAACTGTTTAATCAATCAGGTTTTCTATATATTTATCGCAAATCAATCATGTTTTTTTTTTGCAGGATTCATGGGTTGGAGTTTCTCTTTGCTTTCTGGCTTTTCTGGTTTGGGGTCTTTCGTAAAGGCAGTACTCTAGTGGCTTCAGTGGTGTTGGATCTTCTTCCTTTTTCCTTCCATCCGACAATTCTTTGGTTTCTTTGCATTCTCTTACAGATTTAGTTTCTTCGTCTTTGCCACATTTCGCTTTTTGGAACTGATTATGTGCTCCTTCTTTGTGATTGTGGCTCATCCGGTGAAGTGATACTCGCTCTTTGATTCTACTTATCGGATCGTAGGTTTGCCTTCTCAAGGAGATTTCTTTTGGCGTGTTCTGGTTTAGCTGTATCTCCTTTAGCTGTATATACATACTAGACTAAAGACTCGCATATTTCGAGTTTGTAATATAATATTTTATAACCTGTAAAAAACAAAATCAATCAATTAAAAGTAGAAATTAAAATTTAATCACTCGTAAAAATAAATAAAATTAAATAAAATTTAGAACGCTAATACAAAATCACTAAATTTTATCACTTATTTTAAAGTATTAGCTTTTTTATTCTATTTTAATTAGTATTACATTTTAATCTATTTTTTAAAAAATTTGTGAATTTATACTTATATTTTAGTTGATTTATTTTTATTCTTTTAATATTTTATAACCGGTTAAAAACAAAAACAAAATAAAAATGAAAAACAAACCCATATCATCTGTAAACAAAATAATTTTTATTCTCTTATTTTTCTTTTTGAATTTTCAATTAAATTTATAACATATTTCTAAACAATTAACTTTTTCTATTCCTATTTGAATTAGGTTTACTTTTTATTATGTAACTACTCGTATATCTATTATTTCTTCAAAATATTGAAGAATTGATTTACATATTTTTATTTGAATTAGACTTACTCATATTTTAAATCATATTTAACTTTTCTTTTTTTTTTTAGGAATCAAGTACTATTATCTTTCTTCCGATGAAAATGAACTATAGGCATTTTTAACAACAAATTATACGTATTTCATCACTTGGTTTTTTACTTTTTACTAGGTGACTTGCTCGCGTACACGCGGATAACTTATTTCTAATTTAAAAAAAAAATTATATTTTGAAAATGTAAAAATATTATAGACATTGTTGATGATATTTTTGTTGTTGATTCTGTTTGTCAACAATATTGTTCGTGTTAATAATATGAATTTTGCGGAAGTTTAGTTTCACCGTTATTATTTCATAATTTTATATATGTAAACGTGTCAAATCAAATGTATAATATTTTTAATACAATGAAGTGCATAATCTATTACAAAAGTTGAGATTCCTCTCATAAAATATTGATCCTCCCATTTGATCATCTTTTAAGAAAGAAACATTTTCTTCACATTGAATTCGACATCGAAATATTAAAAAATTAATATAAACAACTCTTCGTATACAAAAAAAAAATAATTAATAATTTTTTCATACAAACCAATTGTACTCTACCTTTTTCTCTTTTTTATTTTTCAAACTTTTGTTGTTTTATGTTTTTCTTACGGTTAACGTCTCTTACACTTTTTCTATTTTGTTAAAAACACGATTTTTTTATTTATCTGGGATAATTAGAAAAATATAAGATTTAAAAATAAATTTCACTCATTGAACGATTAACTAGGTATGACCTTTTTTTATTTCAGATTGAATTTTTCATAACTTTTTTTACTAAATATAAAAATAGAATATAACAATGTTAAACTGATTTTTTAAAATGTAAAAGTTGAATATTAGGCATGATTGAAAAGAGTTGTAACTCTGAGATTTTGCTTGTCAAATTTTGGTTGTTGTATTTTTTGCTGTAGTTGTAGTTCTAGGTTTTTGGCTGCGAGTTTTATAAAATAAAAACTCTTCTTGTAAAAGAATGTTTCGGTTGTTGATCCCAAAAAATAATATTAATATATTAAAAGGTCAATTAATTAATTGTATAGATTATAGAAGTCAAAACTACACAAAAAAAATATGGAGAAGGTTGCAACATAAATTTGACCACATAATAAGATTATTGTTAAAAAGAACATATTATCATGTGGTCAAATTCATTCATGAATCATGATAGTAGGTGCGTATAACTTTATAATTTGTTTTCTTTAGATATAATTAAAATGCAGAAATTTTACTTGAATATATAAAAAAAGGAATTGATTTCTACCTTCACCGGAATGTCCTATAAAATTTAAAAGTATTTAGATCTATAATATTATCATCATAGAAAAAAAAATTTAGAAGACTTTTATTTGTTGATAAGAGAAGAATGTAAAAGATTTTTTAAAAAGTCTTCTGCCTTGGTGTCCATTGTTTCGTATTCTGATTTCAAACGAAATGCTTTAGAAATTCAGCTTTTACATGAGGGTAAGATTTATTGCATTCCATCCAAGATTTGAACATAGACTTGTGAACCGATTCATGGTCTAGGATTTCTTCAATATCATCATCATTCTGGATTTCATTTTTTTCGTTGTTTTTGCATTCTCGAGGCGGATTACTTTTCGCTCTTGTGGGTGTTACTCGATCTTGACCGATGCAAATATACTTAAATAATTATTTTATAGAACGAAACTCATCTGCATGAAAAAATCGAAATAATTAATAGTGCAATATAATGATGAAAATTTGAACATAAAATGCAAAATATAACTTTTGAATGTATTTTTAATACCTATATTTTTGTAAGCATCAACTTTTCGGTCATATCGGTTGCTCATAGTGATACTGATTTTATAAGCACGAATCTTTCCTAGTGATTTGTAGAGAACTCACCAATGCTAAATATTAAATTAGGTATGGAGAATAGAGAACTCGCTATTGTGTATAAAGTGATTTATATAGAGAATTATCAATGCTAAATATGAAATTAGGTATGGCCGTGATTTTTAATTGAAAACGAATGGGTTTATTGGGTGGCTAATTGGACTATCTATATTATTTTGTTTAATGGACCATAGAAGATGACACCTAGGATTTTCATCTAGTGTTTTCTCTATTAATATATAGAGGATAGTTAGAGTTTTGTCATGTCATAATAAATACATTGCCATGTTATAATTTTTTTGATAAGATTGATTGTAGAGATGACAAATAATCAAACTAAAAAAAATTACTTCCTAAATAATATATAAGGGATAACTTAAAATTTTCAAAATAATTTTCTTCTCGTACCTTTGTTTAACTTTAGAATGTCTACGTAATGGTAAGTCTTAAAAAAAAGAAAACAATATAATGTACAACTTTTAATCTCATTTGAAAGTATAATGGTATTAGAATTTTAAAATTGATATAAAAAATTTGGACATGTGTCTAAAGCTAAATAGAAACAAAATTTTTGTAAAAGATTATTAAAATTTTAAATTGTTTGGTAAGAAGATCAAGGGAGCAAAAAATTGTTAAAGGAAATGTTGAATTATTATAATACTCGAAAATTTGGGTTTGTAAATCTAAATCTATTCAAAGTTAAAAGATTTGGTTATGTGTATATAATATTTTTTGATAAAAAAACATGTTTGATTTTTTGTTCTTCTTTATTTCTATTCAAAATCAAAATATAAGATTTTTTTTATGAAATTAGATTTGTTTATCATTGGCAAAAACTAATTTAAATTTTTTAAATACGTGTCAAAATCTTATTGATTGGCTACCCGTGTCACAATTTTGGTGATTACAAAATGTATGCTCAGACGGAAAAAATAAAAATAGTTTCGGTATAGAGAATTTTAGTAGGCTGTTTTATTAGAAGATAGGCCCAAATCGTAAGGCCCATTTAATGAATTTTAGAATTATGGCAGTCTCCAGATCGACGGAGAGAGATCCTCATCAACGCCGTCGCTCGGAAAACCGTTTGATTGTTTCCTTCCCTTAATTTCTGGTCGTGTTTTTCTTCCGGCGATTTCACCGTGGTGAGACATGGACGAAGTCGTAGTAGAAGTGGAGAAGACGAAGAGAGAATGGGAATCCGCTTACGAGAAGACGATCGAACATATCATGGCGATTCAAGAGTACGGAAAATCAAGGAGAGGAGACAGAGATGGAGCGGAGAAGATTTCGTTACAGAGGCTTAACGGATTGGCTCAGGATGGTCTCTCTCTTCTCAATTCTCTTCAATTCAATCTCGATCTTCTCGCTCCCCAGCTTCCTTCTGATGATCAGGTCCAATCTACTCAGTCGCTGCTCGAAACCTGGAAGAATCAATATCAAAGGTATTTCATTCAAATGTCTGCTTGGCTTAGGGGTACTTGAGTTGTCTATGTAGTAGTTTGGAAGAAATCAGGGAAGGATATTCTACGATTAAAGTATTGCCTTTCCCTTGAGCTTGATCTCAATTTATGGTACAACAAGAAACAGAGTCAAAGCATTAGAGTAGGGAAAGATAAATTGCAAGTCCGAAACTAATTTGAGTTTTGCTTATTCTACAATTCTGCTAAGCATTTATCAGAATACAGGTAATGAAGAGTATTGTTCACAGTAGCAGCAGAAGTAAGACTTTTGTGTTTGATTGACTAAATCGAATTTGGGTCATTGTGTTTGTTGTCAGCTTGAGGGTAAACCTGAGAAGTGCTAATTTGCAAGCAAAGGATAACATGAGGAAATCTGCTCAAGAAGAGGTAAGTCTCATGTCTCTCTGATCCTGTTTTTACCCTTTGAAATATTTTGTATAAAGAGTGCTTACAATGGTTGCAGAGAGAGCTTCTCCTCGGTGGTGGGACAGAGTCCACAGTCCTCAGACGGAAAAGACAGTATGTACTTCTTGGAAACTCTGTTACATCAATCTTGACTTAACCCTGCCTGTTATTTGAATTTCTTGTTGAAATGGTGGTAAAAAGGCTGTGAAAGAATTTCACTTGTATTATTCTTTTGTTTATTGGTAAACGAAGCATGCTAAATAGAGTTCAATGTTAGGTTCCAATGAGTCTTATGTTTTTGGTTGCTTGTAGAGCAAATGCTGGTGTGACATCAGATGCTGAAAGCATAACTGAAAGTCTCAGGCGTTCACGGCAACTGATGGTTCAGGTGAGAAAAAAGAGTTACCAAGGGATTGTGCATTGACATTTTGCTTGCTTTTTCGGCTCAAAACTAAAAAAAAATTATCCATTATAAAAGTTTGATTGTCTTATCAATACTCTCTTAACATTTGGGGTTGCAGGAGGTGGAAAGAAGTACAAACACTCTTGTGGCTTTTGGTATGTTATTCATAGTGTGCCAATATTACCTGATATGATTTAAGTGTCCAGTGAAAGCAGTCAAAATTGTCATGTCATCCATGTTTATATTTATAGATGAATCTACTGGAGTACTTAAAAAGGCCGAGAGTGAATACAAGGGACACAAGTCTTTGTTGTCGAGGACCCGGAATCTACTTTCTACAATGCAACGTCAAGACGTGATTGACAGGTACTAGAAAGGAGCAGATTCTGATTAACCAACATCTCTTCCGGTGAATAATAGTAAATAATAACTCTCTTGTTTTTGGTGGTTCTTTTGGCCCTATCAAAACAGGTTAATCCTCATAATTGGATTTTCTCTCTTCGTCTTTGCTGTTCTTTACGTTGTTTCAAAGCGCATAGGAATCCTGAAACTGCAACGGATGGCTACAGCTGCTATTAAAACTCAATTGGCTCGAAAAGCAGCAAATGATGATGCTATGCCTCTTGGACAACAGTTTGATCGAATTGCTGTTCCAAATGTTAATATTCCTCTACAACAACGCCCGCATGATGAACTCTAAAGCTTATAAGAAGCTCTGTATCAAAAGTACCAATTGCTTGGTACGTTGAGTTCATGAATTCATTACTGTATCACGTAGGAATGTTCTTTCTGGACATATAGGTTCTCTGTTCCATTTCTGACTCAGAGTGAGATTAATAGTCTCTTTCTTTTTCCTCTGTCTAGAAATTGCAAATCTCAACTTTTATTTCATATGCAAACAAAAAGTGAGTAAAAAGAACACTCTTGTTGAAGGGGTATTTGTAACCAAGAGCCAAAATCATTCTGTACCAATTTAATATGTCCATGGTCTTGCCATTAATTCAAGAGTCTTAATTCAATCTATCTAATTCAACTTTTTTCCAGAAGAATTCAACATAAATCTCTAAAGATTAACCGTGAATGAAGACAACACTTTCACTTTTCAGAAGATCTGCCAGAATGCTAAAGCTTGTACATAACTTGAATCTTCAATCAGTCCTTGGCATTGAGCTTCTCCAGGAGAATCTTGTTAAGCAAGCCAGGGTTTGCCTTGCCTTTTGACATTTTCATAACCTGAACAAAGAAACATATGAGTTTGAACTGATGCACGGGGTACAAGTTTTCAAGCAAAGGCGGGATCGTATCTGCCATACCTGTCCAGCAAAATAGCCTTCAAGCTTGGTTCTCCCATTTCGGTACTGCTCAAGCTGCTTTGGATTCTCGGAGACCACCTTCAAAACCATTTTCTCAATCTCCGCAGGATCGGTTATCTGCAGCGTGTCACACAGAAGCAAAAATCAGTCATGATTTCTCTAAAGTAGGGTAGCCTAGTCATTTTAGTTTGATACTTTATTTATCCACGCAATAGCAACATTTCTTGGTTATCCCTAAGAACCAATGAAGATATCTGCAACATTCTAATGTACCTTTTCGAGTTACCCCATCTATCAAAATTAGCTGATCTATGCAATGTCCCGACCACATTATTTCAGCTAACTATTAATACTGTACAAGTACATATTTCCGGAAATATGTTCTGAATGAAGCTTCGAAAATGGCCAGCAGGAAAGTAAAATATGTATTTCTCTATCATGGGTACATTTTTTGGAATAGCGTGGACTTGCCTGGACCAAGTCTTTTGCCTTTATCATTCCTTGGACTGTTCCACCTTTGGCCAATAGCTCAAACAGTATCTGCAAAATGGAATAAATCACATTGATACAAACGAAATATGATGCATTTTCAGATTGAATTGAACTGAACTGACCTGTTTTCCAATCTTCCCACTAATGGTTCCATCTTTGATGGCAGCTATCAGCTCAGCCAACTCTTGGGGAGTAAGTTTAACATCATTGATAGAAAGATCCTCATTTTTCAAGTAAGCGGCAATGTCGCTCATTATCCAATTTGCCGCCAACTTCACTTCAGCACCCTTACCAATGACTGCATCGAAAAATTCTGCAACCTAAGCCATTCAATCCAACAACAGTTTACTCATCTTGCTGTGATACAAAAATCGATATTCTCACAAAACTGATAAAAAATGTTTCACTCTTTTTCTCTCAGCATTGTCTTCTTGTGAAGATACCATGAGTAGGTTCCATATGAAACTTAAATACTATCAATATCGAGCGAGTATGACTTACACTGACGTCATTTGCAAGGAAAAGCACATCTTGCATGCCTAGACCCATTGCCTCGTACCTCCTGCGTTTTGCTTCAGGAAGTTCCGGTAAAGAAGAACGGATTCTATCAACGTATTCTTGGGTGAGGATCACCTCTGGAAGATCTGGTTCTGGAAAGTACCGGTAATCAGCAAGCCCTTCTTTTTTCCTCATTGTCACTGATTTCTGAACATCTACTCAAGTTAGTTTCTGGTAGGTATGATAAAAAAAGAAGGATACTGCAGCCTATTGAAAGATGTTTAAGCTTAGGACCTGAGCTCCTTCTTCCCAAAGTCGAGTCTCGGATACAATCTGGTCGGCTTGACCCTGATTGTAGAGAAGTGCCTGTCTTGATATCTCAAAGTCAATTGCCCTGCTAATTGCTGAAAAAGCGTTCAAATTCTTAATTTCCACCTGTAAAACAACAGAAACTCGAATCAGCAACCAGATGAAATGAAACTGCAGTGAGTTTGATCATCCCTTTACCGGTTCAACTCATAATCTACGATAAGAAAGAAGAAAAAAGTGATGCAGTGAGGAAACATCTTGACCTTAGTACCAAACTCAGCTTGCCCAATTGGACGGATTGATATATTGACATCGCAGCGAAGAGAGCCTTCTTGCATATTCCCATTGCTGACCCCCAAATACCTCACAATCCGTTGCATTTCAGACGCGTATTCAGCGGCTTCAACCCCACTTCTCATATCAGGTTCAGAAACAATCTCTAGCAAAGGAACCCCTGCTCTATTCAGATCTACCTGCACCATAGAGTAACCAAACATAAGAAACACAAACAAAACATCTTTGCAGGTTCTACTTAAACCCCTAAAACCCTTTGAGATTAAAAAAAAAAAAAAAAAAACCATCCTAACTAACAGAGAATCTGTTAGCTCAACAATGACCTAAGAAACCTAACTGAAAATGTTCATACCTGAGAGCAATCTCCAGTGTCTGAATGGAGTAGCTTGCCAGCATCTTCTTCCATATGAACCCTAGTGATACCAAATCTCCTATGTCCACCACCAAATTCAAGCGGAATGTCCACATCCACATAACCACCAGATGCAATTGGGATATCAAATTGAGAAATCTGATAACCTTTAGGAAGATCTGGATAAAAATACTGCTTCCTATCGAATTTGGACTTGAGAGAGAGATCACAATTCAAAGCCAGACCCAATCTAACACCAAATTCAACAACTTTGGAATTCAAAACAGGCAAAGCACCAGGTAAACCCATACAAACAGGACAGATACTTGTGTTTGGATGAGACCCGTAATTGTTAGGGCAACTACAAAAGGCCTTTGTGAATGTCGAGAGTTGAACATGAGTCTCTATCCCAATTACAGCCTCGTAATCTCTCAGAATCTCATCAAGTTTGTTGCTTCCATGGTTTTTTGGTGCGATTCTCGATTGAGAAGGCTGTTTAGCTTCATGGGTCGTCGTTGTTTCGGTTCCACAACACCTCACGGAGAAGTTACTCCTCCTTCTCCTTTTAAACAAGGCAGTTCCAAGAAGTGTGAACTGGTTTGGCTGAATTGTTCTAAACAATGTGGTAGACATGTTTTTTAAGGATGTTTTATTCAATCAGAAATGAAGGAATTTGACTACACGAAACACAGAAGAGGAAGCAGTTGCCAGTGGCTAAGCATAGCCGAGAGAAGATGGTCTCATCTTGTTCTTTTTACTCGCAAAGTCGCAGACTTTAGGATTCTTCTGTAATTATCAAATTTACGTCCCTGAAGTTTTGAGGAATACATAGATAAACCCTGTTGTTTTCAATTGTTACTTAAATAACCAAATTTCGAGTTTCCTATGGGGTTTTAATAAAAAAATCCTCTTAACTATCTAC
Organism: Arabis hirsuta; assembly: GCA_964056655.1. Taxonomy (NCBI): domain Eukaryota; kingdom Viridiplantae; phylum Streptophyta; class Magnoliopsida; order Brassicales; family Brassicaceae; genus Arabis; species Arabis hirsuta. The sequence continues at coordinate 25,863,420 of OZ053301.1, forward strand.
AATAGTTGAAAAATTCCCTCAACTATTTTTTTAGTTAAAAAACTTTTCAACTATATTTCGTTAGTGAAATCAACCATCCGTCTACAATAACTTTTAATCCCAATAAAAAATTATTGTCTTTTGTTACAAAAACGATAAAACGTCTTAAATATTGACCAAAACATCAAGTAGTTTATAGAAAAACAACAAAAATCTGCAAAGAAAAAATTAGCTGCAACTTGTGTTCAAGATCGCTTTGATTTGAGATTATATGCTTCGATAAACAGCCGGTCTATGGTTGTGAGATCATACAACGAAACTCACATATGTTACTCAATAGGTGTGGTGAATCTAAACAGTGCACCTAAGATTGCGGTTGATTTTCTGAATGAGTTTAGCATTAATCACGATTTACATGTACACTTACGATCACATTTTTTTTGGTTATGAGATTCACTTTGTGTTGTTTTCCTGTAAACAACTTGATGTTTTGGTCACTATTTGAGACGCTTTGTTGTTTTTATAACAAAAGACAATAATTTTTATTATGATTAAACGTTATTGTAGACGGAGGGTTGATTTCATTAACGAGGTATAGTTGAGGGGTTATTTTATTAAAAAAAATAGTTGAAAAGATTTTTTAAGATCCGGCGATAGTTAAGAGATATTTTATTAAAAACCTTTTTCCTATTGTTATCTCAACTTGCCAACTTTACGAAACCAAACAAAATCAAACCGAGATACTATAGTTAAATCACAATTTTTTGGGTTATTGCATATAATTTCTCTTAAATAAAAGTGTCAAAAATAATAACTACTAATTTAGGAAAGATAAATTGATTTTAGTGTGATCAAAGAAAAGCGAAACAAAATAAAATAATAATTATCAATTTTTTAAATTTTATTTATGTATTAAAAATAAGATGTATAATATTACTTTATCTTCTTTTTTAAACAATTTCATTGAATTAATATAAATAGGGTTTTTTTGTTTTAAAAAAATAGAAAGGATTGACCTAACCAACAAGCCAAAATGGATCTGGTTAGACACCTATTATCCTCAATCTAATGGATCAAGCCTACAATTCTATCCAAGCTCATGACCCAGAACACAAGTTAAGGAAACTTTAGTCAACGAACAAATTTTTGGTTTACCCCTAGGGGTGAACCTCTCTTATTCACCCTTTTTTAATTAACCAATCAAAATTTATCATATAATCGAATTAAAAAATTAATATTATATAAATAAAATCATTAGATTTAATTATTAAAAAATAATTAAATTGAAATGTGTATTTTATATAAATTACAAATGGTTGTATATATGTTGTAATAAAACATTTTAACATGTTTGTTTCATTATTAATTTCGTTAAAAACTTAGGAGTATTAAACACTATGGGGGGAGGTGTATTTAATCTAGCATTTCAAGTGATTTGTTATGATTTGTCAAATCCTATGTTATTGGATCATGAATTTAAAAAACTCTATTAAAATCCAGTGTTATTGATCTAGTGATTTGGAAAAATATATTCAAATCCACTGTTATTGGAAAGATAAGAAAGATTTGTTTTTTAATGATTTGAAGGGATTTAAGAGGGATTTGAGAGAATTCACACAAAATCACTAAAATCATCTAAAATCTCATTAAAATTGAAATCTCTTTAAATGTCAGATTGAATACACCCCATATATGTGCGCATAAACCCTCACAAACGAATGTAAAATATTGTATGATTTCAAGCACTCGATTTGACTAAATTTGTAACACTATATGTGCGCATAATCCCTCACAAGCGAACGTAAAATATTGTATTATTTCAAGCACTCGATTTGACAAAACTTAGTGATTTGAAGGGATACTAAACCCTAGTATGGTTGCCTAAACCCTCACAAAGGAACGTACAATATTGTATGATTTAAAACACTCTATTTGACTAATTAGTGGATTTAAAGGTATACTAAACCCTAAGATGTCAACCTAAAGCCTCACAGACTAACGTAAAATATTAAATTATTAAAAACACTTGATTTGAATAATTTAGCAGATTTGAAAGAGGTAATAAACCCTACTATGGGAGCATAAACCCTAATATGAGAGCATAAAAAGTAAACATATTTACAACCATTAGTAATTTACGTAAAATACACATTTTAATTTAATTATATTTTAATGCTTTAATCTAATTGTTTTATTTATATAATATTAATTGTTAAATTAGATTACATGACAAATTTTGATTGGTTAATTAAGAACAGGTGAATAAGAGAGGTTCACCCCTTTTTCCTAATCAACATAGGAGCCACCGAAGAAACAAACCACTGCTGCAAGCCGGAGACACAATGCCCATCGCCGGAGCAGGAGGAGACTCCAGGAACTGCGAGAAGACATAATTCAAAGATTTCTATCGCGGCATAGGCGTATAAAATTCTTTAGAGTACTCTCCATCAAACCCAGCACCTCTCATGCCGAAAAAGGGAACCAAGCTTGGAGAACGACCAACTCCAAAGCCTAAATTCGGACAATTAATCGTAGCCGATGAAGCAAGTCTTGAGCGCACTCCAACAGTGGACATGAGGGAAGGTAAGGGAAGCGAAATGGCTCTGACCTTCACATCCGAGCCCAGAAGAGAACCAAAGCATGCCACAACCACAAATCCGTCGAAGCAGAGACAACACATCATCACCAAACTGGACTGTCGAAAAGAGGGAAAAAGACCACAGTGGAGCAAATCTCACCTGGAAAACTAAACCGATCTATAGATCTCCCACCTCTAAGAGAAAAATATCACGAGATAGACATCCTTTAGATTTGCAACCAAAAGGCCACTTATAGGCGAAACGCAACCACCACGCCAACAAGAACAAGGCATAGCCACCGCTAGTAACATCCGAAAGAGGTCACCGTGATAGTGCTTGGAGTAGAAGGAGCAGATCCTGATCTCGTCAAATAAAAAAATCTAGGTGAATCCCTCTCCCGAACCACCATTGGATCGCTACCGGAACACATGCAATGGCCGAGATTCACCACCACCGATGAGACTTTTGGGTCGCATAAGTCGTCGGATAGAGATGCTTTTACCAAGACGAAGAAACGCATGCCCCGAAATTGCGAAAGCAAGGCTACTCACGTCACTGACGGAGGAGCAAAACGATATTTGGCTTGGTGCGGCTAGGGCGAACAAATCTTGTAGAGAGAGAATAAGAGAATCTCTATTTATCTTTTTTTTACTTTATTTTTGTTACTTTTAAAAATAAAATTATATTGAATCCGATAAAAAAAATCAAATGGTTCAAATCAGCCAAATTCATGTGTATATATATATATATGGAACAATTTTAAAAATGTTAATATTGATGTATCCATTTTCAAAAAAAAAATTTAAAACTTTAAATCCTCAAATTCTAGGCTTTTAAAAAAATTTAACAAATCCTAAACCCTAAAAAAATAGTTAACCAAAATATAAATAATATTTTGAATAAATAATATAATTTTATTGACATTTTAAACATATGTTTAAAAAATAATATTTTCTAAAAGCGATATTTTTGAAAATTTTCTCTATATATATGAATCTCTACTTGCTAGGCATCATAGTTATATGGGCTATTGGATTTTTTCATAAGCATAAATTGGGCCTACTTGTAGATGTTTTAATATGGACTATATAGAAAAGATAATAGCTATATCAAATCCCACATTTTTTAATGGTTACGAATTAATCTACATTATAGAAATATTACGCATAAAAGTGTTTTCCTTTCTGTTTTGTTAAATAGAACGATCCTCAACATCTCTATAATATTAAAAGAAAAGTAAATTTAGGAGAATGTCCAAAATTGATTCTAGGGTTAATTAGCTTAATATTAGTTTTGGGGTAGATAATTAGGTAACTAACATGTGCAAAATGAAATTTAGGTATCTAGAAGAAAAAAAAAATTGGACTAATTTGCCCCTGAAAAATTTGACAAAGAAAAATGGTAAAAAAAATTATTTCAAATATTTATTGTCGATCATTTAAAATTTCTAGCAGTAGAGATCTGATATGCATTATAGTAGTCAACTATATTGGTATATATTATATATAGTAGTCAACTATACTGATATATATTATATAATATATATACATAGTAGTCAACTATATTGGATTATAGTAGTCGACTATACTTGTATATATTGTATGTAGTTTATTAGATCTTACTGTTAAGTGTTAATGCAGGTGAGGTTTCTCTGCGTTGATAACACATTTCTTTATGTAAAAATATAGTTAACTACGTAAGCCTTATAGCTAACTATCCATGTGTTAAGTATAGTTGACTATTGCTGGGTATTGTATAGATATAGTTAAATACGTAGGTCTTATAGCTAACTATCCTTGTGTTAAGTATAGTTGACTATTACTGGGTATTGTGTAGATATAGTTAACTACGTAGATCTAATAGCTAACTATCCCTGTGTTAAATGCATGTGGAGAAAACCAGTAGAGATCGAGGCCGAGAAGCAGGTAATGAAGAAATTGGACCGACGAAGAAACCCTAAACCATTAGAGATCGACGAAGCAGGTAATGAAAAATTTGAATATAAGAAAAGAGAAGAAGAAGAAGATGATGATGATGAGTAGAAGAGAAGAAAAAAAAAGAATAAGAAAAAGATAAAGAAGAAGAAGATGATGATTACGATGATGATGATGAGAGGAGAAGAAAACGAAGAAGATGATGATGATGATGATGATGATGATGATGATGATGATGATGATGATGATGATGATGAGAAGATCGATTTAACAACAAGAAAAAGGTATGAAGAAAAAGAAGAAGAATATATGAAGAAAAAGAAGAAGAAAGACACGTGGGGGAGGAGGAAGAAGAAGAAGATGGCGGCAGAGAGAAAAATGAAGAGGAATAAGAAGATTAGGGTAAAGTTGATTTTGATTTATTATGTTTAATGTTTACTTTTTATTTTTAATATAAAATAAAAACTAGAATTATATGTAAATAGATAAGGTTAAAAATGAAATTTTAGGTGGAAAAATGATAGATACCTAATTAGATTTTACCTAGTGTTAGATTATAAATTATATCTAATAAGACTAATATAAGACCTAATTTCCCTTGATTCTAATATTACTCAAATTGTCATTGCCTTTTAATTAAATTAATTAAATTAAAAAGGGTAATCTTGAACTAATGCAATGGCAATTTCAGTAATTTTGAGTACAATTTCGGCTATTTTTTATACTGGATCCGACTGCAAAAGGCGCGGATCCTGCACGATCCGACCCGATTACGAATTAATTGCATTTTTCGTTTTTATTTTTGTGGCACATTAATGGCATTTTCGTTATTTTAGAAATTTTTTGTAAAATCAGCATTAATTCACAAATATTTAATTACCAATCAAAATTTTTTAAAAATATTTAATATCCATTTATATCTAACATAATAATCAATTTTAAGAATTAGATCCCCCATTCATCTTTGCTTGATGATATTTTTTATATACAAATTAAATAATAAGATAATTTATATGATTAAAAAACATAGATTTTTTTCTGCATATGTTATGATTTGAATTTTTCAAAAAAAAAAAATTAATGTTTGTTAAAGTGCCACATCGGATACGAAAATGAATTAGAATAAAAAGACATATTATAAAAAGAAACAAAATAATCAAGAGCGGTAAGAGCAAGAAGCCTAATCTAATAGGCATCCAAAACAAAGCATTTAATTCATTTTAATTCAATTATTAAATAAAACCGCATAAATAAATTAAATAATAGAAATAACAGGATCATTCAATTATGCGGTTTATGCAGGCATAAGTTAAATTGAACCAAATACTTTCTTTTAAGAACCATTACCTCTTATTTTTCTCAAAAGATCATTCAATTATGTCTATTTCTTCTTTTTCAAAATGCAAAACAGTGTTTATTTATGCGAATAACTTAATAACCTTATTAAGATAATGGACATTTGAAAAAGAAGAAATAGACATAATTGAATGATCTTTTGAGAAATATAAGAGGTAATGGTTCTTAAAAGAAAGTATTTGGTTGGACTTGATTTATGCTAAACCAGTTGTATACTATACAACAGAAGATATGCTAACCAAAGAGTCTATCAATTCTTACGTCCATATGTACATCGAATATATTTATAGGTTAAAGAAGATCGTATAAATGTGGGTTCATAATTCATCAGGCTATTCAAAAAATGAGACTTAATAAAAGTTTTTTTTTTACTTTATAATAAAAAGTAGAAAGAATATTGTAGTAGAATGATGGAAGAACTTGCCTACCAACACTAATTATATGAACTAACTAGATATGTTTTGGCAAATACAAGAAAAAGATCTGTTTTGGCATTCGTGCGCAAGATGATGATGATACATGAACCCCACCATCCTCAGCGTCAAACTTTTCACTTCTATTCTTCATTTCTCATTCTCTTAATTTTTTTGATGACTCACATCTCTCTATCTTCTAGACATTTCAATTTCAATCCATTCACTAAATTCGAACTTGGGATATCGAAAAGACAATGCATCTTTTCTGTTAACCAATTGAGTTGAGTTAAGCAAAAGTAATTAAAAAGATGTTACTTGTTAGGTATAAGGTTTAAGATTAACTAATAAAGTAATCAAAGAGTATCTATTTTACAACTCATGAATATGGGTTTCGTCAAAGTAAAAAAGGTAGCTTAAGGTGGATTGGTCTTTAGTGTTGAACAGCCAAACTGGATTTGCTGTCATTAGGATGCATCACATTTGCTTAATTAGTTTTGTCCAATACCACCTCTGATTATTATAAAACTAAAATTAGTTGAATATGTTTGTGGTCCTTATTTTTTTCTTTTTTTTGTTGCTTACAAATTTTACACATGTCTAAAATAACATATACAAAAAAATCTCTTGGTATAGACACATATAAATAAATTAATATCAGAACGGACAAATTTTACCTAAAATTATCATATTACAAGTTCGGATAATGATTCATCAAGTATCATGAAATTCTAATTCTCAATCATTTTTTTTTGTTCTTGTCTCTTTTAACTCTTATTTTCATTTTATATCAAAGACTTTTTATTAAACTATTTGACCACACTTTTTACCGAAATGATGAGAAAATCCACTGTCATATACTAAATCACAAATTACAAAAGTTGACACATTTTCAAATGTAGCTTCGCAATGTTTTATCGTCTAATTATTAATTTTCTAAATTATTTACCATCCTCGATCATTTTTGAATGCCTTGTCTCCACTAACATTTATGCGTGCCTATAACCAAATAAGATTTTATAACTCTTGTTTCCATATTTCCGAAATATGGATAATACTATACTCTTATATATCAAATTCCGTCAAATTTTAATAGAAATTTCTAGTTTCTTTACGTCCAGACAACTTAAAGACGTTTCCTCTGGATTCAAAAGACTAAAATCATTTATTAAGGACACGAAATCGACATAACAGTAGGCCGGTGATGAAAAGTGAATTTGATCCTAAAGATTAGCCTGATAATGACTGCATCATCATAATATAAAATAATTAGTTATTGTGGAATGTGTTGTAATTACTATGTTACCTAATGTTCTCTCCAAAGTTTGTCCTTCTGATAAGATTATTGTTTATGTTGTTTCTTACTTTCTTTATACATTTATGATTTATTCTCTTTTATCTAACATAACCATGCCAAGAACAAACATTCTGAAAGGCTCGTCTTTCTTCTTTCCAAATGTTTAAAAAAACGAATATATATTCGATACGAAGTTTATCAATTTAAACCTTCACATAATTATGGGTTATAGATAAATAAGATGGTTGACAACAACTATAGACTTGTGGAATTTATATCAAGGTCATAGTCGATCGACTGCAGTTTTCTCTCGCTGAGGCGATGAAACCGTCGGTTTTTTGAATTTGAATTGGCCATGTTCTTCTGGCTAATTCAGCTCCGGCATTGGCGTGAGCTCGGATTCAGATCGGCGCCTTCTCGGCACATCTTAGGTGCTGTATCTATCCTTCCCGGCGACTATCCCGGCGAGCTTGGAATCAAGCTTTTGGTGCGAGAGCGGGCTCCCTATCGCACTCCTGCACCCTCGTGCGCGATCCCCTCCTTGAGCGTCTTCTCACAAGATCTCTGCTGGTTCAGGGAGATACTTTGGGATTCATTTTGAGAAAGAAATCCCTGGCCCAGGAGAAATCAGGGGGATGGAAGACCCTTTTCAGTTGCGGACATTTACGATCCTGTTAGAAGAGTAATCAAGGAAATTGAGCAATTAACGGGTCTCAATCAGTTCCCACTATCTCCGCAGAGCAGATTCGGGGGAGAGAGGCGTTGGTCGGTCCTCCTATTTAATCAATTGCACAGCCTGTTGAGGAGTCCTACGCAATTCCTTGCTCTCCTCCCCTGCAAACACATCAACTAGCCTTTGTGTTGTCCTGTGCTTACGACGATGGCGTTTTTTTGGAAAATTGGTGGCTACAGATCAAGAGATGAAGAGAACCAAGCTGTTGCAACTTCTCCCCATAAGCAACGAGCACATACTTCAATGGTTTGAGAAGACTCTGGTGGGGCGTGTTTTGAACTTGGAAGCCCAGGAAAGTAGGGTCAAAGACTTGATTGGTTTTTTACCTATAATTTGGAAGTGTGAGGGACGAGTTCAGGGGGTGGATATGGGGCGAGGAAGATTCCACTTCCGCTTCAAGGAGGAATCGGACCTCCAATCGGTGTTAGACAATCACCCCTATCATTTCGATGGGTGGATGAACGCTATTGATCGGTGGGTGCCAACAGTTCGATTGGACTTCCCTTCATCACTTCCATTCTAGATTCGAATCCTGGATTTGCCAGATATGTACGTTGAAGAGAAGCAGGTAGTGAGGATTGGAGAGGATCTTAGGGAACTCCTCAACTGGTATTTGGGAGAACCATATCCAATGATCCAGGTGATGGTTAAGTGTGAGGCACCGATAGTTTTGTTTCGCGAAACGGTATCGGAGGAGGGTGAATTTTTCAGAATCCGATTTGAGTATTTGAAATTGCAGAGTTTGTTGCCGGATGACTCATGACTCTAGGAGTTGCCCGGATCAAATAGGACCGACTCGGAATCATCGGGAAAGACATCGTGAACCCATCCGGCGACGTGAGGGGGATGGTGACCGTCGAGGAAGGAGAATTCCTTGGGCTGAGATTACACAGCCTGTACAAAACTAGGAACAAACTAAGTTCCAGTGGAGAAGGTCGGGAACCACGCTTACTCGTCTAACAGGAAACCGGTCCGAAGGGACCTGTCGGATGAATTAGGCGGCACCGTCCTGGATGCGGAGGAGAGTTGAGTGGTCAAGGTGGCTACAAAGGACTGGGTCCGGAAGGCATTCAAAACGAATGAGGCGAGGGTAGATAAGGGGATTACCGGGGGTCCATTTCCAAACGAGGTCAGGGGGCAGACGGGTGGGTCGGGTATCCACAACAATACGTGGTATCGTAACACCGAGGAGGAGGCGAAGATGCGAAGCTTGTCTATGCCCAAAATGAAATTTGAGAAAAAGTGGAAGGAGGATTCCGATAGTCCGAAAAAGTGGAGCACTTACCAGTGGACGTCGAACTAGGGAGGCCGGAATCAGGGGCTGCAGTGGCCGGAGGAGGCCGCTCATCAGGGAGTGAGCGGGCAGGCATGGAAAGGAAGGTGACGGAGGAGGGTTCCGGCGAGACAAGTAAGAGAATTCGAGGGCTAAACTCCCATTCGGGAGGATGGATTCATACGACGGGGGAAATGCAGAAACGGCGATCGGAGGAGTCGAGGGTGCCGTCAAAGTCCAGCGTGGAGGCCTCTGCCGATATCGCGAAACCGTCGGATAGGGGGACCTCAGTTACTGCTGAGCCTGATCTTGTTGGGCTTCAGGGGGAAAAGAGCCGAGTGAGTATCGTGGCCCGTCAAGAGCAGTGGGTGAGTAAGGAGGCCCATGGGGCGGAAGGAAGGAAGCAGAGTGAGAGGGCTCTGATTGTTGGGCCTGTTTCGCCCAAAGCCCAGGCAAACTTTCTCTGGGCCTTAAAACACAGTTAGATCCAACAGAAGTGATATCCCCTCTTAAGGAGTTTGTAGTGGAGGCTCGCCAAAATATACGGAAAGGGACTCAAGGAGGGCCCAGATTTCAAGAAAAAAAGCCAAGGAGAATTGAACAGAGAATTGGTAAAGTTTTGGCTGCTAGGAAGAAAATTGAACACAGCCCATTTCGGGGCTGTCAAATCCACAAGCATGCGTCTTTAGCGAGGGAGGATCCAGATAGGGGAGATCCCGCTTTAAATAGTGCTTTATTCCCGTCCTCCGTGAAGACGGGCTCCACTGGAGGGCAAATTTCGAGGAACTTTGGAGATCCGGTGGTTAAAGGAAAACCACCGGTAGACGCCTAGATGATCCTAAGTTGGAACTGTCAAGGGGCTGGTAGCTTCTTGGCAGTTTGCAGATTGCGGGAGTTCCGTAAGAAGATTTTCCCGGAGATCCTCTTTCTTATGGAGACTAAACGCGATCGACATTTTATACAGGATTTGCAGTCAGAGTTTGGTTACAATTTTCTTTTTACTGTTGACCCTTGTGGTCTTTGTGGCGGTTTAGCACTTATGGCTAAGTCAGAGTTTCAGATTCAAGTTTTATTTTCCAATAAAAATATTATCGATGTATTGGCCACAATTCATGGTAATAAAGTGTTTCTATCTTTTGTTTATGGAGAACCTATTATTTCTAAGCGTGCAGATGTCTGGGAACGGTTGACAAGCATTATTACTACCCGCACGGGCCCCTGGTTTATGACAGGTGGCTTTAACGAAATTACGGGCCAGCATGAAAAAATAGGAGGGTGTCGGAGGCCAGACAATTCTTTTTTGGAGTTTAATTTAATGCGCCAAAGTTGTGGGATGATAGATTTCCCATACTTAGGGAACTGTCTATCGTGGGTCGGGCGACGAGGCAAAAATGTGATCCGTTATCGCCTCGATCGAGATATGGGAAATGAGGATTGGTATGAGGCCTTCTCCCATACACAAATGGAATACCTTAGGTTCTGGGGCTCGGACCATCGCCCAGTGCTCACACGTATCAACTCTAAGCGTATGGTGGGGTCTCAAAAATTTCGATTTGACAAAAGGTGGATTTCCAAACCCAATTTTGAGTAGATTGTCCAGGAGGGCTGGTCTGTGACCCGAAACGGACGCATGCCAGGGGTAGGAGAACGCATCACAAGTTGCCGCAAGGCGATTTCACGTTGGAGGAAACAAGACAGGTGTCCCACAACTGAAGCGATTGAGGAATTAAAAAGGAGACTGGAAGAAGCACAGAGTAGGGATTCGTCCCCCTTTGAGGAGATCGGTTCCCTTCAGGACCAATTACGAATAGCATTGCTGGAGGAGAAAATTTTCTGGCAACAAAAGAGTCATCAACTTTGGTATCAGGTCGGAGACCAAAATACCAAATACTTCCAAGCCTCCACAAAACAACGAAGGGCATGTAATAGGATTACGGGTATCCTGCAAGATACTGGCGATTGGACTGAAAAAGAAGAGGAGATTGAGGTCAAGGCTCTGGACTATTTCCAGGGTATCTTCTCCTCCTCTCCTATATCTGACCTGGAGTCATCCCTGGTGCATCTGAGATGCCCAGTTACGGCAAAGATGAATACATCACTGACCCGGGCGGTATCAGCATCGGAGGTTAAGGCAGCTGCTTTTTCAATACATCCCGAGAAGGCAGCAGGTCCGGACGGGATGACAGCTCTGTTTTATCAGAAGTTTTGGCATATTATTGGACCTCAGGTGGTTACCGTGGTACAAGAGATTTTTGATACGGGCACCCTCGATCCCAAGTGCAATGAGGTTAATATATGCTTAATCCCTAAAGAGAAAAGTACTCAAATATCATAGAAAAGTTGTTATATTACTAGAATAACATACATCTTTTGGAAATTACTCAAAAGTTTTTAAAGCCTAGTAAATTACAATAAACACCCTTGGTTATTTTTTTTTAATTGAGGTTATTTTTAATTAAAAAATAATTAACTAATCCACATCACTAATCATTGTTCCACGTCACTAATAAGATTAACCGTGTTAACAAGTCGGAAAAGGAAACTCAAAGGACGGAAAAATAAAAACTTCGTGTGTTGTCATCGAAACTTCCAGTGTTTTCTCTCTAGTCGATTTCTGAGAAACATTCACCGCCGTTGTCGTCGAAACGTCTGCTCTGCATTTTCACAGTCGGATTTTAGTTGAAGGTGAGTATAAACAGAGGAGTGGGGATTCTTCATCTTCTTTCGTTTTATTTTGAGTTTTCCGATTTATGTTGAGTATAATCTGAGGAATCGAAGGTGTTTGTCGCTTATTAACGGTATTGTGGCTGATTTATTATTCTGTGGCGGCTTTTTTATCGTTGCTAGTGGTTGTTTAAGTTATTTATTGCGCCTGATTTATTGTTATGATATGGCTGATTTATCTGTGCAATTGTGGCTTAGTTTGTGTTACATTGCGGCTGATTTATATGTTCAATTGTGGCTGAGTTTGTGTTGTGTTGCGGCTGATTTATATGTGCAATTGCAATTGTGGCTATTGTGGCTGAGTTTGTGTTATGTTGCGGCTGATTTATGTTACTTGATGGCTGAGTTATGAATCATTTGATGTCTGACTTATGAGTTACTTGATGGCTGAGTTATGAATCATTTGATGTCTGACTTATGAGTTACTTGATGGCTGAGTTATGAATCATTTGATGTCTGACTTATGAGTTACTTGATGGCTGATTTACTATGCAGGTGCGTGTGAAGAGAATGGTTATGAAGGAGGTTGTAGAAGAGCTGTTTCCGCAATGGTCGAGTGAAGAAAATGACCCACAACTTGTAAATCTGATAACAGACATACATGCGGATAGGTTTGTTATCATCGAGTACCGACTTCGCAAGTTCGTCGTGTGTTGTTTCATCATTTAAATACAGAACTCTACACCCTCTACCATCGGCGTTGAATACGTATCTGTTTTTCTTGACCCAATTACCGGAAACAATAATTACCGGATCCATAAGATCTCGAACAAAGATCAATGAAAAAAAAATAATGAGGAAGGAAAATAGATGAAGAGGGTGACGATTAAGTTTCTGGGTATCAGATGATAAAGAAGGTAAATAGATGAAGAAGAAAAAGACACGGCGTCACAACGTAAAACTCTAACAATGACATGGAAAATGACATGGAAAATAGGAGCTGATGACATGGAAAATCGGATTTGATGTCATTAATTTTTTGCTTATATGGCAAGTGAGCCACAAAACGAAAACATAAATCAGCCTAACTAAATCAGTCATCAAATGAAAATGTAAGTCAGTTGCAACGTGAATACTATTTCAGTAATAAAAACAACAAAAATCGGGTTCGAAAAGAGGCCATAAAAGGGCGTAAATCAGCTGGAAAATATTATGTCAGCTGTATCGTCAAATAAATCAGTCGTCAAATGAATGCTATTGTAGTAATTAATCTTTCGCTAATAAATCAGACGTAATAAGGCCGAGTTTACTATTAATCAAACTAAACACGGCTGATTTGCGCTAATTATACTTAAATCAGCCGTAACTACCTTTCATAGGTAAGCCGTCCGTTTAGTAACACAGCCAGTCGATGATCATTCCATCATCGTGAGAAACATATCTCAACCAGCCGATGTACAAATCAGCCGTCATATATGTACGTAAGTTAGCCATTAGCTCATAAATCAGGCAGATTTTTGTAAACTCAGCCGTCACATAAATCTTAAGTCAACAAGAAGATCTTAAATCAGCCACGTTTTGTAACTCAGCCGTAACGTTTGGCTTATTTGTATATGTAAATCAACCAATTTTTTTAAGTCAGCCACATCGTATATATAACTCAGCCGTCAATACCGCCGTAATGCTTTACGGCTGAGTTCATTAATACACGTCAGCGATTTCCTATGTGGCGCCGGATTTTATCTGACGTGACACTCAAAAGTAATGGCATTCATGTAATTAGGTTTTTTGTCAGAATGTAATTACAAGGGCACGCTGGGCATTTAAAATAAATCAGTAATAAAAAAAGTTTTATATACTTCTAGTAATATTACCTAATTTATGTGCCGTTTAAGTTAAGTTCCCATCCCTAAATCTAAAAGACCTCGGATGGTGAAGGAGTTTCGCCCGATTAGTATGTGTAACGTTAGTTATAAGATTATCTCGAAGGTGCTCTGCCAGCGGATCAAGAAATTCCTACCGAAGCTAATCTCGGAAACCCAGTCGGCTTTTGTGACCGGGAGACAGATTACGGACAATATTCTCCTGGCCCAGGAAGTTTTTCATGCCCTGCAGACCAATAATATTGGAAAAGGGAGGGTATGGCTATCAAGACATATATGAGCAAAGCGTATGACAGAGTGGAATGGCGTTTTCTGGCAGCTCTAATGCAGAAAATGGGTTTTGATGATAAATGGATCTCCTGGATCATGGCTTGCGTAAACTCGGTGACATACCGGGTCCTGTTAAACGACGACCCGAAGGGAGGGATTACCCCCGCCTAGGGGATCCACTATCGCCATATCTGTTCATACTTTGCACGGAAGTGCTGATTGCTAACCTTTGGAGAGCTGAGATCTCAGGGTGCATCTCTGGAATTAGGGTAGCCCCGACGTCCCCTACCGTCTCACATCTCCTTTTTGCAGATGATAGTTTGTTTTTCTGCAAAGCTACGACGCAGCAGTGTGATCATATTCTGTCCTCCGTATATACGGAAATGCCTCGCCGCAATGTATCAATTTTGACAAGTCCGCGATCACCTTTGGCAAGGATGTCCCCGAGGATCTCCGGGAGGAACTAAAACTTAGACTAAATATCCCCACTGAGGGTGGAGCCAGCAAATACCTGGGTATCTCGGAACAACTACAAGGGTCTAAAGCGGAGGTTTTTGCCTATGTTCAAGAACGACTGCATCAACGCATTAACGGATGGTCCGCCAAATTCCTATCTAGAGGAGGCAAGGAGGTTATGATAAAGTCGGTGGCACAGACACTCCCGACATATATGATGTCTAGTTTTTTACTACCCAAGAGCTTACACCGAAAGTTGGCGAGTACAATAGCGGACTTCTGGTGGAGGAATACTCAAAACTCAAAAGGGATGCACTGGATTGCTTGGCAAAAATTATGTCTCCCTAAACATGCAGGGGGTATTGGTTTCAAGTCTTTCGAAGAGTTCAACCAGGCTTTATTGGCCAAACAACTCTGGCGACTTCACCAATATCCCAACTCCCTAGTGGCGCGAGTTCTCAAAGGGAAGTATTTCCGATACTCTCACCCTTTTCAGGCCAAGAAGGCATCTCGTCCGTCCTATGAATGGCGAAGTTTATGGAGTGCAAAACCCTTAATAGACTACGGTATGCGGTGCACCATAGGTAACGGTGCTAGAACGTGGGTTTGGACAGATAAATGGATTCCTGATAAAGCCCCCCGCCCAGCAAGAGGTGTACAACGAGGACGTCCGGGTACAACACCGAACATGAACCTGAGGGTTATCGACTTAATTGATGAAGACTCTAACACTTGGAATGTCCGAGCATTGGAACAACATATCGCACCGGCGGATATCCCGATAATAATGTCCCTGATCCCATCACGGATGGGCACATCGGATGGATATTGTTGGCATTTTACTAACTCTGGTACGTATACGGTACGGTTAGGGTATGAAGTTGCACAGGAAAATCTCGAAGAAGACATCCGATTTTTAACACAACTCCCGTCCCTCAACCCACTGAAGACAATGGTGTGGAAAGCGGCAACTACAAATAAGATCCGACATTTCCTATGGCAAGCCCTCTCAGGAGCGGTGGCAGTTAATGAACGCCTAGCGTATCGACACCTCCAACAGGATCGGAGCTACCCGAGGTGTGGTGATGAAGAAGAGACTATTAACCATGTCCTCTTTACGTGCCCCACGGCTAAGCAATGCTAGGCTCTATCAAAAATCCCGCACAACACTTCGCCCTTCCCGTCGGACAATCTGTGGGGCAATTTTGATTATCTCTTATCCAGGGTACCTAACCGGAATGAGTTTGAAGAATATGTACAGTGCTACCCTTGGATAATATGGTATCTCTGGAAAGCACGTAATGATAAGGTGTTTAAGAACCTGGACCGATTACCCCCAGATATCATAGACCTTGCTACGAAAGAGGCTGGGGCTTGGTTTTTAGCCAATGAGAAGGCAACAGTTGAGGTCAACGGAACACAGTGTCCGACAGTTCCGGTATTATCAAGGGCCATCTTCACTTGCTTTATTGATGGATCCTGGAAAGAGGGAGACCACACGAGTGGACTTGGCTGGACACTTCAAGTGCAGGATGGGGAGATTGATCTCCTCGGACTACGAGGAGTGAACAGGGGGTTGTCCCCCGTGCATACAGAGCTGCTTAGTCTGCTATGGGCCCTTCAGAGTCTGCGCCGGAAAAACGACGGTTTTGTACGCTGTTCGCCACGGACTTCCAAGAGTTAGTTGCAATGATACGGGACCCAGACAACTGGCCGCGGTTCAGAACCGAACTGGAGGAATACAAGACACTCAGAGCATGGTTCTCTTGCCCCAGGTAACAGAATGAAAAGGCCGACATACTGGCCCGGACCGCTTGACTTCGTAACGTAGTGTTCTCTTATGTTAGCACGTGTACTCCATATTGGTTCCCAGACACAGTTGTGTTTGGTTAATCAAAGAATTATGCGTCTCGTGATAAAAAAAAAAGGCTAAGGCTTAAGTAGTACAAATTTAAACATAAAGAGTTGTAGATTCGAGCATAGGATTTTAAATTGGTCAAAAATAGTTATTTATTATAAAAAGATAACGTTATCTATATCTATGTATGATGGATTTATACTAAAACGCTTTTTTCAAGTGCGATTAACCTGATCAACTTGTACTTAATATTCTTGACGAGAATCATTCTTTCATTTGATGATTTAATGGAAAGAGAAATACAACAAACTAAAGAACTGGTGAAGCAATAATACTTGTAATGTATTGAATTTATTTTCCGACCCAATAACGGGGAATTGCGAAAAAAGGTTCAGACAATGAAATGAGAGGAATGTCACTATAATGTAGGTAATTAAGTCCATGATCCATGATCATTTGGTCATCTAAAGACAGGAGAGACGAAATTGTCTATGGAAAGCAAATCAAGTATTGCCACGAAGTGTTTACGCGCCTGACGTAAAAGCAGAACATATTCTCATGTTGATAACATGACAATTATTTCGTGTCTCTCTATGCATGTTTCTATCTAAAAATTATAGAATTTTAAATGGAATTCAATTTAGATAGAGATAGAAGGTATTTAAAAATTTTAATGGAGTTCTAATTTCATATGGACTAAAAAGAATGCTATATTTTTAATTATAATGATATTGTTCGAAAAGAAATAATCTTTTGGATGAAGGTCAAAATTTTAGGTGTTCATAATTTTGAACCGTTGTATATTTAGGAAGAAAAATGTGCATTTTCTCTAGATTAAAAAACCAATCGCTAAAATATATATACTTCTTTCGATAAAGAAACATGTCCCTAAATTACTATTACTTTGTAGCATTTGTAGCACATCTTGCAGGGTGGAGAATGGAGATATATTGTCGATTAGAACTTTTAGAGAAAAGGTATATAGATAAGTATTTTTGACAGCAAATCTCGAATGGATATCAAATCCCCACATGTGAAGATTTGGGAATCATTCTACTTAATGTATACTTAGTTCGTAAACTATACGACCCAAGTGCTTTGTTATTATCAGGATTCACGACAAACGTATATAGCCGCAATAACTATACTTTTACATAAAATACAAAATGAGGAGATTTATATGAAACAGCAACAACATTAAATGTTAAAATATGTGCTTATATTTATAATCTAGTGAAACTCTTAATCATCATCTATTAAAAAACCTGACTACATTTGATAAGGGCCCCAAAAAGCTTTATGATATAATTGATTCTCTTGTAATATAAATACTACAAAAAAAACTGCTTATTGCCATGAATTTTTTTATGGCTATAGTAAAATATCTCTGACAAATTGTAAGTTTACCACAGATTGTCATGAATAAAATTTGTGGCTATAACCTCGTGGCAAATATGAGATATATGACAATCTGTGACAAAATTATCACAGCTTTCCCAAGCCATAACCCGTGGCAATTATTACCACGAATTACCACAAATATTTACGTGTCAAATTGCTACAAATTACCATAATAATTTTTGTGGTGTATTACCACAAATTGCTATAACATATTTTGTAACAAATTTGTTACTGATAACCACAACTGTTTTTGTGGCAAATACCTACGAATTACCACGGATACGTATGCATCCAATGACCACGAACTATTATTACCAGTAATCTGTATTTTTTGGAATTTGTATTTTTATAAAATATTTAATTATATTGAAATTTCGCTAATTAGAGCTTTTTTGATAAAATTACCATATTTTATTATTTTTATTTAAGACCATCAAACAAAAAATCCGCAAGCAATCTAATTACGATACTTAGCAATGGAGTAAAGAGTAGTACAACATGTGCAAAAAATATTACGGTATGGATCAGAGATCCCATACAAGTCGATTTGCTCATAAACATAAATGGAATTACTGCTCCCAGCAACAAGTTCTCGTCCATGGGTTAAAACTTTCACAGAGAATATTCCCGAGTACCCTTCATCTTCATCAGAAGAGAAGACTAATCCATCATGGATCTCCTTCAAAAGACAAGAACCTCAAATTAATCAAGAAGTTGAAATTATGAATAAGACTAAAAGAAATCGATAAGAGCAGCAGGCACAGAAGTCTACTTCCCGATTGTCTTTACCATGAAATCGGATTGGGGAGAGGCCACGTCCTCCTCATCCTCTCTCCAACTCCATATACATAGAAACTGAAACAAAAGTGAGGAAACATTAACGGCAAAACCAAATTAACCTTTCCAGAACTCAAATGAAACAAACTTTAATTATACTTAATACAAACTTTAAATAAATAGAAACCAGATCAATTGGTTGAATTAGCCAAAATCGATTCGGTCTTAGGCGCTTAGTTGAACAAGTGGTGAAGGAGAAGCGGAGAAGGAGAAACGGCGATTAGGGTTTTTGGAAGAGGAGAAATCAGAAATGTGGCTAAGTGTTAATGAGATATTATTTGACGTGGGGTTTTGTAAGTTGCCAAAATTTTGATTTTTAACTTAATTTGGGTGAGAGGGAAACCAAAATTTTTCGTTATAACATTTGGTCTTGGTTTCCCACTAATATATCATGATTTTTACTCGTTTTTGACCGTGATATAAGTCATTTTCATAGAATCTTTTCGGTATTTTTCGAGTCTTTTTGAGTCTTTGTAGGTTAAAGGACGATTGGAGCTTAATGGGAGATTTTGGAGCATTTTGGAGCATCGAGGAAAGAAGAGCCGAAGTGATCAAGTCGGAGTCGAATTTTCAAGGCTGTGTCGATCGACACGGTCCTATGTGTCGATCGACACGAGCATGTCTGACGTGAAGATTGAAGAATTTCTTTTTCGGCCCACGAAACCCATAAGTTTACAGAAAAGCTCAGTCCGAATTTTAGACACTATATATGGTTTTTACTTAGGCTTTCATGTTTTGGGATCCAGTTTTTAATTGAGACTTGAGAGAAGAGAGATTTGCAGAGCTTTTAGGAGATTTCAGACTTCAGACTTCATCGATCTAAAACTCTCTGTATCATTTACTCTATCCCTTTTATGCAATTTTATTCATTCATAATGTTTACTGCATCTATGTCTGAGTAGTTTGCTTGTTAGGTTTAGGGTAATTCAAGGGTTTGATGAGAAATTGATAGGATTGAAAATCTGTTAGGATTTATCTTTATGTTCTTCATCTAGATTGATTTAACTCTGATTTTAGGATTGATCAACTGAAATTGGATATCCTAGGTTGCTTTAATAGATGCGAAAGTATTATTAACAATCTGACATAATCTTAGATGAGCAAAATTATCTATTCGCAAAGAAATTTGGCTTAGTAATTTTGTGAACTAATCGAACCTGAACTTAATGCTTGTCTTTATTCACTGAATTTGCAAAGAAATTTAGAATTTAGGGATTTAGTCATAGATAATCTTTGCAATGAAAGTTGATTGGTTTTATATTCGTGTTTGAGTTCCAGAACCATTCTTAATAAAATCCTAACCGTTTTCTATCTCTGTGTCGATCGACACAGACATCTGTGTCGATCGACACGACCGTATTTTGAGTCAAACCTGCGAATTACCCATAGCCTAACTCTTTTGTCCAATTGATTACTAGAACCTTGATAATCATTCACTTGTTTACTTTGCTGTTTTTATTTCATTCACCACTATTTACTTAGCAAAAATTGAATTCTTTAGTCGATTGTGTGTTTAGATTCCCTGTGGATTCGACCCCTAAGTATTACATCGATCTCTTATTTTGAGAGAGTAGCTCAGGGCAAATTTGAGCATATCAAATTTTGGCGCCGTTGCCGGGGAATCAAAATCACCATTCGATTTTTGATTTTAGAGTTTTGTCTAAGTTTATTATTTTTGTTTTATTACTTACTTGTTCTTTTCTCTTTGTCTTGTGTGTTTCAGGTTTATGCCTAATCGCGTTACCAGAAGTAACCAGAACGAAGAGCTAGTTGATCTCAACCTTGAGATTGGAAAATTAGAACGAGCCAACCGAGCAGCAAGAAAGTCAGCCAAAATGAATCTATTAAATCTTATCAGAGGTGAAGATGAGTTTCTTCAGGATACTGAGGGTCGTAGACGCAATGCTCAGGGTCAGAGGTTAGATGAGAATGGGGTTGTGATTGTGGAGGAGCAGCATGTTATGCATCGCCAAGAGCCAGCTGGGCGTGGGCGTACTCTGGGAGAGTATAATAGGCCTGACGAGTTCTATGCCAACAGGGCAGCGATTCGTCCTCCTGCTTTCCCAAGGAACGACTTTGAGCTGAAGCCGGCTTACTTCTCACTTGTGGCTCAGCACCCGTTCCATGGCCTATCTTCTGAGCACCCCATGGACCACATCAAGAGGTTCGAGGACCTTGCTTCTAGCATTAAGGCTAATGGAGTGTCTAGCGATTACCTCTACTGCAAGATTTTCCCCTACTCTTAGAAGAAGCCTTTCTAGAGCAACTACGGTTCTTCTTCTTATCAGACACCTCCTGCTCAGTCATCAAAGAGCGAAATGAAATCTATGCTAGAGCAGCTCTTGGAGGGTCAACAGAAGATGACTGTGAGCTTTAACGGGAAGATGGATGCCATGTACCAAGACTTGAATGGGAAATTCGAAGCCTTGAATACCCATGTCAAAAAATTGGATACTCAGTTTGCTCAGACAGCAGAGAATTCAAGGAGGCAAGAAGGGTTTCTTCCATATAGGACGGATGCAAACCTAAAGCATAGTGTTGCTGCCATCACCACGAGGAGTGGAAAGACGCTTGGGGAGCCAGTAGCTCAGGGCAAATTTGAGCATATCACCCACTAAAACGAATTGAGATGTTTGTTTCCCACCAAAAAGTGTTCAGTATAAACTTTTGGGGTTTAAAGTATAGAATTGTTGTGTGATGTTTATGAATGAGATATGTAGTATAAATAATTATAGTTTATAGTTACTTCTGGATTTGGGATATCATATATATAAGTCAAACTAGTGCTATATATATATATATATATATGCATATACATTTGTTATCACTATAATCACTAAAACTTAAACATATATGATAATCGATCATATATAGATATACTACAAAAAGGAATTTGTTAAGTTTAGGAAAATATAAAATTGAGCATGTATATAAAACATTAGCGATCTGATATGACAACTAAAATAGATTTATATGTAATTACAGTTTGATCATAACTATCATATTGGTATGTTTAAAAAAAAAAAACTATCATATATTTGGGGAATATAACTATCATATATTTGGGGAATAGGGTATATTCGCATAAATTATAATTATAACTATGATATATGTGTCATTGGATGATAATTTAGGGTATATTCTCAGTAGTTGATTTTGTTAGAATTAAGGTATGTGTACATAATTTATAATGTACATGTGACCTTTAGTTGACTTAAATATTTTTTAATACAAATCAGAATGAAATAATTCACTATTGATTTGTGGTTTAGGGTTTCGTAGGTATTTGGTAAGTCAATATGTATTGCCACGACTTGCCACATATTACCATAAATACCACATATTGCCATCAATTTGGTCGTGACAAATCGAATATATTTCTGCGGCAAAAAACACTATTTGTTTTGTGATTCAGATGATTTGACGAGTGTAATAAAAAGTTGTTTGCCAGAGATTATTACGACCGTTGCCATACAATATGCCACATAATGCCATACATTTTTCGTCGTGGCTATATTGCCGTGGAATAAATCCTAACAATGTCGTGGCTATATTGTCACGAAACAAATTATGACAATCCGTGGTAATGTTATCACAGATTGTCACAAACTAAATCTGTGGTAATATTTACCACTGATTTGTTAGGAACTGCCACTGATTTTACTATTCACATAAAACTTGGCAAAATTCTGACAAATCTCTGGCAAATTTTGTTTGTCACAATTCAGTCTGTGGCACGTTTGTGCCTATAAACAGTTTTTCTTATAGTAAAAACATTGCTACAATTTTTATTATGTTTGGCTGGCGGCTTTCGGAGAAAGTTAATTATTCTTATAACTAAGTTAACATTTTATATAACATAACTTCCCATACCGCGTTAGATAGTTGTTGGCAATAAATACACATATATGATATATGTGTGTTCAATGGTTCGGTTTAGAATTGTTAAAACTAGCAGGTCGAGCTCAAGCTGTCTTGCCATGTTGGTATGGGTTTAAAATTTTAGATTGATTAGAAAGAGTCTCGCAGATCAACCATGGTAAGTTGTGGGTTTGATAGATTTTGCTTGCACGTTACCGGATTGATCTATGGACTACTATTTTCGTTAAAAATAAAAAAACATAGATGTAAATAAACTTTTATATGGAAGACATACTTTCTATGATGCTCTTTAGTAAGGATTATCGGTTTGGTTTTGTTAAAAGAGAACAAAATGTGGAAGCTGATTGCCTAGCCAAGTATGCTAGATCACATTCTCTACCTTATGTTGTCTCTTGGTACTAGTTTGGATGGAGTTGTAATGTAAAATGAATGAATAAAATTGTTGTTGTTGACTAAAAAAAAAAAAATTTTTTTATATAGTTGATAAGCTAGAATATGTGGTATTACGAAGCTTTTTTTAAAAAAATTCTTATCTTATTGAGACGTCCATAATTCTATTTTTTAACATTATTATTAAAATTAATTAAAATCTTGAAATTTAGTATATGCGATCTATGAAATACAAACATTCATATAATTAATTTAAATTTTTTTTAGGTCACCTGTATATTTGGAAAACTAGTTGATTTCAATTGGTTATTCCAAAACTCTTTTAATCTTGTGGAATTATATTAGACCGGAAAATAAGATTCAAACACATGACAAAGAGAATCAATATAAACTCAAATCGAAAAAAAAACAAAATGAGCATCGACTCCCAATGTGAAGGGAAAAAGATACTAACATCCAACATCCACTACAAGAAAACATTCAATATCTGACTATTTTTTTGTGACTATTATTTTGGTCACAAAAATGTGCGACTAGTTTGTGACGTTTTCTTGACAGATTTGTGACTACACAAAATATCGTAGCAAAATCGTCACAAATCTACGATGGAATGATATAGTCGTAAACACGTCGCTCATTGGCGACGGAAGTAAGACCAATAATCGATTGTTTTAGGTGGTCACAAATTTGCGACGCTTTTACGACTACATTATGATAGGCTATTTATCAATTACGATCGTCCTAAATCTGTCGCATATTTGCGACGAATGTCAAGCGTTACAGTTCTGTCAGATAAATTATGTCGGCAGCCTGAAAAGTAGTTGGACACGTGATAAATAAGCGCCACCTAACTCTCACCGAACTCCTTTTTCTACGTGACAGAGTGGTAGCAAAAGCGTCATAAATGTGTGACGGAATATTTTTCCGTCGCAAAGTCGTGACAACCATTTTGGCTATATAAACAAAGAACCCCCTCCCCCCTCATTTCTCACAATTCACTTAAGATTTTTGGGGAAAAAAACGGAAAGAAAAAAAAACAGAGAGAAGAAAATTCAAAAGGAAAAAGAGAAAAGAAAAAAAAAAGCGAAAAAGGGAAAAAAGAGACGAAAAAAAAAGAGAGAAAAATATTTTTAAAAAAGAGGAAAAAATGTGGAATTCATCTCGAGAATGGATGTATAAACGAATGGATCCGTGTACAAACAATATATCAACTGAGTATTTGGAAGGGGTCGAGCAATTCATCAATTTTGCAAGCCACCAGGACTTAGCTTTAAGCAGTGGAGGTAAGATATAATGCCCTTGTGTTAAATATTAAAACTCTAAGGGTTTACAACCTGTTAGAACCGTGTCGAACCATTTGCATAGTAGAGGATTTATGTCCGGATATCATGTATGGTATGCACATGGGGAAGATTATGATGTAGTTGGGGCAGGATCTAGTAGCGAGTACGGAAATGCTGATTTTAGTAGTGGTAAATGCTTATGTTGGGATGGTCAACGATGCATTCCATGGTTCTACGCCATTTAATGATTATCATCATCATGATGAACATGGTCATAGTGGAAATGTTCATGTTTATGAAGAACCTACCCATGAGACGCAACAGTTCTACGACATGTTAGATGCTGCAAATACGCCACTGTATGATGGTTGTCACGAAGGTCATTCACAGTTATCGTTAGCTTCGCGGATGATAAACATTAAGGTAGACCATAATTTGGTTGAATCTTGCATGGATTCATGGGTGGAATTATTGACGGAGCATCTATCTGAACATAATCATGCCACTGGTTCGTACTACGAGATAGAAACGTTGTTGCGAAAGCTTGGTTTGCCGTATCATACATTTGATGTATGTGTAGATAATTGTATGCTCTTTTGGAAAGAAGATGAGGAATTGGAGCATTGTAGGTTTTGTGGAAAACCAAGATATAAGGATAGTCGAGCACGAACAAAAACACCGGTCAGTCGTATGTGGTATTTACCTATCACTGACAGATTGAAAAGGATGTACCAATAAGAGAAGACTGTAGCATTGATGAGATGACATGCTGAACACGAATCAGAAGACGGAGTTATGTGTCATCCATTTTGATGCGGCGGAGTGAAAAAATTTCAATGAGACGTATCCAAGTTTTGCAGAGGAAACGAGAAACGTTTATCTAGGATTGTGTACAGACGAGTTTAATCCTTTCGGTATGTCAAAAAACCATTCGTTGTGGCCTGTGATCATGACACCCTAAAACTTATCCCCTGAGATGTGCATGAACAATGAGTATTTGTTTCTCACGGTTTTGAATTCGGAACCAAATCATCCACGAGCTAGTCTTGATGTGTTCCTCCAACC
Source organism: Arabis hirsuta (assembly GCA_964056655.1). NCBI lineage: Eukaryota > Viridiplantae > Streptophyta > Magnoliopsida > Brassicales > Brassicaceae > Arabis > Arabis hirsuta. The sequence continues at coordinate 25,888,973 of OZ053301.1, forward strand.
ACTGATCGAGGAACTAAAGGATTTATGGAATAATGGAGTTGAGGCGTATGATGTGTCTTTAGATCAAAACTTGAATCTTAAAGCGGTTCTCTTGTGGACGATAAGCGATTTCCCGGCATATGGTATGTTGTCAGGCTGGACGACACATGGAAGATTATCGTGTCCAATTTGTATGGGTGATCTAAATGCTTTCCAATTGCCGGCTGGTCGGAAGACATGTTGGTTTGACTGTCACAGAAGATTTTTGCCGACCGAGCATCCCTTACGGAAAAATAAAGTGAATTTCTTGAAGGGAAATGACGCAGTGGACGACTACCCACCAGCATCATTGACTGGAGAACAAGTTTTGCAGCGTATACGGAATGTCGGGGCACCAAAAACATCTGATTGTGGTGGAAATGGACATCATAGAATACCTTATGGGTACGGGAATTAGCATAATTGGTATAAAGAAAGTATTTTTTGGGAGCTACCGTACTGACCCGATTTGAATCTTCAGCACAATCTTGATTTGATGCATATCGAGAAAAAAAATTTCGATAACATTATGTACACTGTTATGAACGTTAAAAACAGATCAAAAGACACAGTGAAGGAAAGATTAGATATCGCAAGATTTTGTGGGCGGAAAGAATTATATGTCAATGGTTGTGAGAATGCTCCATTTCTTATCTGGCGATTGACTTTAAAAGCTAAAGATTCCTTACTACAATGGGTTAAGAATGATGTTAAATTCCCAGACGGCTATGTTGCGGATTTAGCAAGCTGTGCAGACATCAATGGTGGCAAGTTTTCGGGAATGAAAAGTCACGACTGCCACGTATTTATGGAAAGATTTCTTCCATTTGTTTTTGCAGAACTTCTCCCCCGTAATGTGCACCAAGCATTATCAGGTATATATATGTATATATATTAAAAATTTCTATATGTTGATTTCATTAAATCTTGGTGCTTGTACATATAATGAAGTTGTTTATGTAGGGATTGGAGGACTTTTTCGTGACCTCTGCAGTAGATCATTGGAGCAAAGTCGCGTCCAACAGTTAAAGGATAACATTGTGATGCTCCTATGTAATTTGGAAAAAATCTTCCCACCTTCTTTCTTTGACGTGATGGAGCACTTACCTATCCACCTACCATACGAAGCAGAGCTTGGTGGTCTTTTGCAATATAGGTGGATGTATCCGTTCGAAAGGTTCTTCAAACATCTCAAAGGCAAAGCGAAGAACAAAAGATACCCAACATGATCAATTGTTCAATCGTACATGAATGATGAGATATCTTATTTCTCACAACACTAATTTTAATATTAGTATTATGTTTAATTTGGTTTTAATGGTAAAGGCTAAAATTTGCAGAGTAAGTCGGTATGATGAAGGTGAAGTACCGGTATATCCAATACCAGTACCGGATATATTTACTACTGCTGGTCGGCCAAGTGGGAAATATAATGTAGAACGGTTATCCGAGGAAGATTACAAGTGCGCACATGCATACGTTCTACGGAATTTTGACTACTTCAGACCCCTAGAAAGGTAACGATCTTCCTTTTGCATAGTAATTTATAAAATTCAAATAAAAACTTAGGACATATATTCTGCTTGAAACACAGGTTGTTGGAAGCGCAAATTCGTTATGAAAACCCGGAACTATCTGATAATGAGGTCATGGCAAAAAGAGATGGAGACTTTCCTTCATGGATCCAACAATATGTATGTATTTCGATCAATGTGAATTATTTAAAGAATAATATATGTTTTATAGTATTGGCTTATAATTTTACATTGTAGGTCACCGCCACGAAAAATCAACAAAGTTTTCCGCTTTGGGTAATTGATATTGTGGAAGGTCCTATATTTAAAGCGCGCACGTGGCCCATGTATTTTACAAGAGGGTATTTGTTTTACACACGTACTCATGGAAATGGGAGAAAAACTATGATCTATGGGGTCTGTGTCAAAGGTCAAATTTATTCTGAAACAACCGAGGAGGATGATTTTTATGGGACAATTGAGAAGATCATGGAGGTCCAATATCCGGGATTTTTGAATTTAAAGATCGTATTATTGAAGTGCTTATGGTTTGACCCAACGATCGGAAAAGGAACCCAGAGAAGTGAGGGTGGCACTATTGACGTGCTCGCGACAGGGAGATTTCAAAATTACGAACCATTTATTTTAGGTAGGATCATATTATTTATTATATTTATATATAGTGTCTATATATAGAATTCTAATCTAATCAAGTTTTACCTTTGCCAGGGTCTCAAGCTGATCAAGTTTGTTATCTTCCATATCCATATACTAAACGTCCTCAGAAATTCTGGTTCGCAGTCCTAAAAGTTAATCCGAGGAATCGTGTCCAAGGAAAGTATTCGGACAAAGAGTTGGTTATCTTGCAACAGACGCACGATTATATTGCAACAGAAAATGTTGAAGAAATTCATGTCGATAGACTAGTTGATGACTCTCGTCCGGTTGAACCAATTGATTTCGAAATTGAAGATGGTGAACCTGAAGACGAATTTCTTTGTAATTTATCCTCTTCTGAGGAAGATGATAATTATGAAAAATGTTAAATTATGTTTGATTGATTTAGTAAAGTATTTGTAATATGTTTGATTAATATCGACTTGTTTGGATAATTTTAAAGTTTAAATTCCCTTTTTCCATCTATTAATATATTAAATACATTACTAATTACCAATTATCTGTGTTTAACAATGTATCAAAGACAATGTAACAATACACCGAGTACTTATGTAGCCCAGTGGCAACGTATCATTATTACTATCCACATACTTTGGTTCGAGTCGCTGCTGCATATGCACAAGATTTTTGGATTTACTCTCCAAATGGGTATATATATAAATGTTACGAAATAAATGACAGGAAATATAACTTAGCATGATGGAACAAACCTTGCTATAAGAGAAACAGGTCCGGGGTTCGAATAAAGGACCCGTCATTTGTGGTCGTAACATATAGGTCGCAATTTGTGACGCATTACTAGTCCTCACAACTTTCTTATACATTTGTGACTATATTCCCACGATTTAGCAACCCCCGATATGAATTTATAGAAAATAACAAAGTTTGCATATTAAAAAGTCAAATTTTCCGAATGTAAATTGATAAATTAAAGTAGGAACATTACATTTACCATTACGACATTTGAAAATTTTAAATTTTGAAATTTACAAAAATTTCACAATTCTTACACTACTTTGATCATAAACATCTCACAATGTTTCATCAACTTTCAATCATACATTTTCAAATCACTAGGTTTTGATGAAAATATACTTTCAAAGTTTAAATATCACTCAATATACTTTCCAATAAGATCACAAGTATATGAAAAAGAGATTGGCAAGGGATTTGGCACACAATTATGAGTTCAAATGTTTAGGGTTTAGGGTTTCGAGTTGTGACCAATACGAGAGTAAGGAAATAGTCGCAAATTTGCGACGCTTGAGCAACGTTATTGTGACCGCTTTATTGTTATGACACTTTTGTGACTCTTTTTCAATTTGGGTTTCGAAAAATTTGGTCCATTTCGCAAAAAAGTTTGGGCCTTTGGGCGGCTAAATTTCCCTCCAAAACTTAATTTGTGATGTTTTTGCGACAGATAAGCGACGCCTACGATAAATATACAGTCAAACGCCGCAACATTTTTTCATTTTAGTTAAACCCCTAAAAAGAAATTCTCTCTCGACTCGACGGCAACAAAATCGCCTCTCGGTCGATTTCTCCATTTTTTCCGATCAAAATCTACTCCTCCTTCTCTATTTTCTCTCTTTTCTTAATCGCCTCCTTCTCTGTTAATCGAACTCAGTCAGTTCGATTTCTCTTCTTGTTCTCCAAACCCTAAATTTTCTTCTTCATCACGATTCTTCATTTCTTTGAATCGCGATGTGTAAACACATAGCTGTTCGTAAAAAAGGTAAAACCGCCGGCATCGACGCTGGTGGTGGAAGAGAAAGAGATGGATCTGGTGGTGGAAGAGGAACTGCCGGATCTGGTCCTGGAAGAGACACGTCTGTCTCTCATGGAAAAGGAAAGGGCGTCGCTCTATTCGACGGCTCTGGTGGTTCACGGACCGATCGTGGAAGAGAAATCGTCGAAGCTGGAACCGGTGGAAATGGTGGAAGAGAAAGCGGCGGTTCTCATGGAAGACAAAGCGGTGGATCTGGTCGTGGAAGAGGAACCGTCGGAGCTGGAACCGGCGGAAATAGTGGAAGAGAAAGCGGCGATTCTCGTGGAAGAGGAGGCGTCGCAACTCATGGAAGAGGAGCCGTCAGTTCTCCAAACCCTACCAGTTCTCCAGGCAGTGTTGGCTCCAAACGCCCCGCCGCTTTACCTATCGACAGTAGAGGTGGTGATCGCTCGAAACGAAAAGCCATTCTTTGTGAAGGTGGTGGTCGTAGTGGAGCCGACGCCGGAGCTTCTACATCCAACGGTAGTGCTGGCACTGGTACTGTCTCTGAACGGACAACATCCGCCTCACTGTCTCGGACAAGCATTCCGGCTCAGTATCCTTCCCGTACCCTACCGTTGAACTTTCGCTTTCGTACTCCTGAAGACACTACCCAGAAGGTTCCAGAAGAAGAAGAGGATTACGAGATGCCCCAATACGAAGAGGAAGAAGTAGAAGAAGATGAAGATGAAGATGAAGTTGATGCTCCGGTTCCAGAGGATCAAGACTTTGACCAGCTCCTGGATAATCTGCTGCAGCTTCCTGGCTGAGAATAGCTGGTGCGTTTGTCTGTGGATCCAATCCCCAACGTCAAGTCTATTTGGTAAGTATTTCTTGACCGTTAACAGTTACTTGCCTTCATTCAATATATGTTTGTATAATTTGATCAAACATATGTTTGTATAAGGTTCAATCGGGATACTAATTTGATCAATATATGTTTTGTATAAGGTTTGATCGGGATAATGGTGAACTGGGTCGTGTGATCCCTGGAATTCTGCGTGATAAGTTTGATGAACCTTACTACAGCTGGAAGGTTACTCCTAGACACGTTCAAGAACGGATTTTCAGAACTTTTGCGGTAAAGTTTTGAGTTTTGTTATCTTCTATTTAAGTTGTTACTTTCTTTGACATATCACCACTAACACATTTTCATGTCTTATGTAGCGGATGTACCACTGGGATGTTGGACTCACTCCAACTGTTAGGAAGCATTTCTTGATCATTGCAAAGAAAAGACAGAGAGGCATTGGTAGTCAGGCTAGGCACGGCTCTAAAAGGCTATATTGGATTGGACCAAAGATTTGGAAAAGGATGAACCAGTTTTGGAAGACTCCTGAGGTCAAGGACAAGAGTGGTACTGCTTCACAGTGCCGCAACTCAGACCGTGGAGGGCTAGGCATTGCGAAGCACATTTCTGGTCAGAAGTCGTACTTGAGAGTGCAACAAGAAATGGTAAAACCTCTATACTTCCTCTCTGCTCTTAATCTTCATATTTACACTAACATTGTGTTTTACTACTACAAGAGGAGGATTTAGGTCGTCATGTATCGTGGCGAGAAGTGTTTCAAAGGACTCACACAAAGCCAGATGGAACATTTGTTGATTTCAAAGCTCAACAAGTTCATGAGGCTTATGAAAAGCAAATGAATGAAGCTATGTCTGAGGAAGATCGTTAAGGGCCTGACATTTCAGGGAATTCTTCTCAACGCTCTACTCAGCGGATACTAACCATCGAGGAAAAGAATGAGATATTCCGCAAGGTATTCTCCTTTATCTTGTGCTCTCTGCTGGTTTTGCAGTTTTAGTTTGATTGCTCCTGTCTTTGATTTTAGTTTGATTCCTCCTGTCTTTCGTTTGAGTTTAAGCGTTTGATTCCTCCTGTCTTTGGTTAACTGGTTTTAGAGTTTGAGTTTCATTCCTCTTGTCTTTGGTTTTGAATCATTGTAGAATTGTTGATTGGTTTACTGGTTTTAGAGTGTGATTCCTTCTCACTTTAGATTTGAATAATTGTTCAACTGCTGCTTCTGTTGCTTCTGGTTTTAGCTTAACTGCTTGCTTAACGGCTGCTTCTGCTGCTTCTGGTTTGAGTTTGATTGCTTAACTGATTGCTTAACTGCTCCTTCTGGTTTTAGCTTAACTGCTGCTTCTGGTTTTAGAGTTTGACTTGGTTATTTGCTGCTTCTGGTTTGAGTTTGATTGCTTAACTGCTTGCTTATAGATGTTGTGTTTTGGTTTCCTTTTCAGTGTACACAGACTGATCCGAAAAGAGTCATCTTTGGACTTGGGGAACTACCTCTGATGGTTAAGAGCAGAAAGGGGAAAGAAAGTTTTGCAAGCTCCACTGCGCCGGAACTCTCACAGATCCAAGAGCAACTTCAAGAAGTGCAGCGTAAGATTGATGCTCAAGAGGCAAAAAATGCTCGACGTCATGAGGAGCACCGCATAGCTCAGGAAAAGATCTCTGAAATGTCAAAGCTTCTAAGGTACTTGAAGAACTCTGATCCCCTCATCGCAAAATACATGGCTAAACAAGATGACTAGGAGAATAGTCCCACTGAGGCACAAGGAACCGCAGCAGAAGAAGACCCAGGTAGCACACCACTCGACCCACAACCCACTGCTTAATTCCAATCTCTTTCTCTTTGAACATTGAACTTTTAATATCTTTTGTTTTAGTACTTTTTTGAACATACAATTATTTTTTGATGTATGATATTTCTATGTTCTTGTATAATATATTAATCTATGGCTTTTAGTGTTTTAATTTTGTTCAAAACACAAAACAGTTGTCTAAATTGTGACCAAATATGAGATAAAATCTGTGACCAAATCTGTTATATAATGTTTCCGTCACAAATTTGTGATACAAGGGTCGCCAATTTGTGACGGAATTGCATCATTATACTTAACGATGTCAAAATATAATCGGATTTAAGTTGCACATTCGTCACCCTTTATCGACTAATTTCCCACCCCGAGAGTAGTCACTAATCTATGACTACCTAATACTGTCGCAATTAGGTCACAATTGTGACGAATTTAAGACTACCAATTACAAGTATATGAACACCTAAAACAGTCGCATATCGGTCACTTGTATGACGAACGTTAGAGCATAACTTGGTCGTTTATTTATGACTAATACATTTAGTCGCATATACGTCGCGATATTACGACCAAACATATTCGTCTCTGTTTCGTCACACATATAAGACGAAATATAATGGTCACGGATTGGTCGCATATAAGCGACAAACTTGCGATGACTTTATTTTGCGACAAAAAATTAGCGACGCTTTATTTTCGTCTCAAAACCGTCGCAAAAGACCTTTTCGCGACAGATGTGTGTTGTTTTGGGCGTCGCAAATGTGCAGTTTTCTTGTAGTGATCTCTCATAATAAGATCATGGAACCATGATGGACCTCCTCGCGTAAGGTACAAATTTAATCTTCTATCTCGAGTTACACTCTTCGCTATCTCCTTCGAAACCACATTCTCGACCGATGATTCGAGCTCGAAATAACAGCGATCGAAGTCTTTCTTAAGTATGTGGATTTGTTTTGTGAAGACTCGATATCTAGGCCACTCCTTTGGTTACTTTAGGGCCTCATGAATAGCTAGACAATTTGAGGCAAACATCACCTCTTTGAACCGTATATTTTGAAGGCTCCTCGTTGCCCATATCAGATATATGGTTTATTCCAAAATTATAGATCTACAAACTACAAATTTTCTAAAACATGTATATTTTAAAGATTATTTCAATGATTCAAACAAAAAAAAAGGTTATTCCATGGTTGTAAGTATTTATTTTAAAGTTGATATATGTTTTTGTTTTTCGTTTCGGGAATATTATTAAAAGCTCTGAGAACAACAATGATTTACCGAGGTTCTAGAAGCTTATTGGCAAATTACACATCCTGCAGTTTCAACTTAAGATAGGAACAACATTATTGTACTTTTTTCTTAGAAAATCATTTTGGTACTTAAAAATTGTTTCACAGAATCGTGCAAACTTTATCTTTGATCGACAACAAGTTAAAAATGAAGTCACCATAAAGGAGGAAAATATATAAAAACTACGATATATGGCTTTTTCATAAATATATTATCTAGTTAGCCCAAAAAGAATACGATGATTTGATCAAAGTACTAACCAAGTTGCATATCACGCGGAAACGTTGGATTCAGAATTTTTATTATTTTATTTACTTAATTGTACGACTCTAAATAGCTGTTATATAATTGTTTAGGGGTAAATTGTCGTATCGAACCAATTTTTTTTTTATTTACTTGTACAACTCTATTGTCATCTAACATTTCTTTTTGGGGCGGGGAGGTATATGCCATATGGTAGTCATGAGCCCTAATTTTTTACTTGTCGCTGTAACAAGAGCATACACCAAAAACTAATGTATATATTAGTTGGTTGAAGCTTAATGTTGTGGAGAGTTTATAGCTGGAAGTTAATTTTGGAATCAACAACTTTTATCGCTGATGTTAGAAAATTTAACAACACTTTTTAATTTTTCTATTTGCAACTGTTTTCTTATAAGAACCAAGCAACCAGAAAAAGGGAAGCCAACACAAGCTACATTAGGAAACAAAAGGAGATCAATTCTGCCAAGAACCAACCATGTATTCACTATCCATAAAATAGAACTAAGAACAATTCGAGGATTGAGGAGTCACTTTTTGATTCAGAGTGTTGGATTGCAAGAAACTTTGTTTCGCAGTGAAGAAAATAATTTACCACTATATGGAGGTAGAGTTATATTCTTGATTAAAACAACAGTTCCTTTCACGTAAACTTTATAAAAATACGCGGAGTGGCGAACCCAAGAAATAATTTTAGATGGGTCATAATCTCTAAAAGAACAAAAATTAAATTATACATGTATGGAGAAGGAGGAATCTGGTTGAGAAGTGCAATAGTTGACAATTTAACCATATGAACTGCTTTTACTATAAGAACTTAGCTTAAAAATCAAACTTATATTATTTAACCTAGGTGAGCTGACCTACTTTTCTTCCATGTAGATCCGCCACGCGAACCATCCTTGTAGAAAAGCTAGCAACAATAATATCGTCTGAACAAACAAAATGGCAAATCGCTACTTTTCTTATACATTGTAACACCCGTGAATCAAAAAATGGATTTTTGGTTGGGTGTGTCGATCGACACATGTGCATGTCGATCGACACGTGTATTTTGACTTGTGAGAAGTCGGATTTTTGTTGCTGTGTCGATCAACACCATGGTGGTGTGTCGATTGACACGAGTTAAAATTGGACCGATCGATTTGGTTCCAATTATCCGGTTCGGCGGACTGGTTTAGGAAACCCTAGGGTTCCAGTATAAAAGAGGGAACAATCATGTTGTCTCCTCTTTTGGCCGAAAATCATAGAGAAACCAGAGGTTTTGAGAGGAAAAATCAGAATCTGAGAGAATTGAGTGAGAATTTGAGAGTTCTTGAGGAGGATTGATCCTGAGAGGTTGTTAGAACGAGAAAGGATCCTTGATGTGGTGATTCGGGTCTGTGGAGACAAAATCAGAGGCTGTTCGTGGTTGTTCTTCGCGTTCTTCGGGTTTCCTCATCCTTTTCAATTCTTTTCGAGGTGAGTGCGTGACCGTAGGTTTATCTGGGTAAAGGATTAGATGGAATACGATTGCTTGTGTTGTTTGGATTGGATTTCGTGTATTTGTGGATGAATTGCGTGCAGGAGATCGATGAATTGCGATGGGATTCGAGCCATGAGAGGATAGGTTCGTTTCCTAGGTTCTACGATGTCGTGTCGATCGACACACCACCATGGTGTCGATCGACACGGGTGCATGTCGATCGACACCATGGTGGTGTGTCTATCGACACGGGTGCAGTGTATCGATCGACACCTAGTGGTTGTGTCGATCGACACAGTAACTCCTGAACTGGTTCTCGTCTGTTGTTTGTGTATGCTTGCTGTTTGCTCATCCTAGTATTCTATCTCTTGCTTATGCCTGTGTGTATAACCTGTAGACGGGATGACCGCGTCGCTGAGTATATGTGATAATACTCACGCAACTCTTTTTGCCATGTGTTGCAGGTAAAGAGAAAATATGATCGTGGAACATGGCCGGGAAGAGGAGATGATCTAGTGTCTCGTTTTCGTGGTTGTATTGTTAGATTTGCTAGGTTGCTAGTAGATTCTGAAATTGTTATTGATGTTGGTTTATTTGGTTATTGATTGGTTGAATTGAACGGTTTAGTGAATTAATAAAGTATGAGATTTATTGATTGGTGTATTATGGTTTATGTTTAATTGTTCCGCATTGCTGATGTAGGCCCATTGAGTAGTATTATCTGTGATGATAGTAATCCGAAGGGAAAATTTTTAAATTTTTGGGTTGGGTTGTTTCATTCATAACCACACTACATTCGTATGTGGTTCGATGAAACTGAAATAATCCTCCTCTAACCAATAATTAAGTCAATATATAAAATTAATGTCTGTTATGAATAAGAGAAAGACATTGAGAGAGAAGAGGGAGAGAAGGAATTGTGTTTTATTATTCCATCAATAATAGAGAGTATATATAGGATTACAGATACTTGGGGAATAAGTAGAACTTGGAGAACCAGTAAGTCTAGAACATTCTAGAATATGGGCCTATAATGGACATCCACCTAATGGGTTTATAACACTCCCCCTTAGATGTCATTATAGTAAAAATAATCCTAATGCGCATAAGATGTTGCCTCATTAAAAACTTTACCAGGAAAACCCAATTGGGACAAAACCATGGCTAAGGGAAAAAGAGTGCAACGCGCTATTTCTCCCCCTGATGAGTGCATTACTTGATATCTTTGTGACGACGTACCCAAATGTTGAACTTGCATCTTGAAAGTACTAACTGGAAGTGTCTGGAAAAATAAGTCCGCCAAAGCTTCACTTGAACGAATCTGTAGAACATGTACATCGCCTTTCTTCTACAACTCATGGGTCTTTTAGATGATTTATCTTAATCATTCTCTTTGTTTCTCTCAATATCATCAATGTATGATATACATTTGAGAGATTGATAGACTTTCATATATCATTATAATGATAATATTTCTCTTTAAGTGTCTATCATTTATGTGTTCTTTGATGTCTCGTTAAAAACCTTTTCACAGAAAAACCCTATGGGATAAAAACTATGATAAGGAAAAAAGAGTACATCCACGCTCATCATTATATATGTAACATCCCGGTTTCTGAAAATATGTGGTGCATGCGGAGAGGGTTAAGAGAATTGATTTGACTACCTATATCACCAAAGTGCACTTATCTTTTCCGTCACACATCCAGAGAGAACTCCAGAGTTCAGCGTGCTTGGGCTGGAGCAATTTAAGGATGGGTGACCTACTGGGAAGTCATTTCCAGTACCGTGTGAGTGAGGACAAAACACGGGGAAAGATCACGTGGTGATTTGCAGGGTTAGTAAACAAGTCTTTCGAGCTTCCCGGACTAACGCACCGACCGTCGGAGAGGGGTGGGCCCACGGGCCGAGAGTGGGCGTGGGGCCCATTAGGAGATGAGGATTTCTCTTGAGGGGATGAGGATTTCCCTTGTATGTTATTGAGAGATGAGGATTTCTCTCGAGGGGATGAGGATTTCCCCTGCATACGGATAGCTCGACGGCGGTCGGGGCGTTACAAGTGGTATCAGAGCGAACCTTGACGAGTGTGTGAGTCACACTGTCGGGGGGAACGATCCTGGTACGCAACGAGGACGTTGGGATCAGTTAGTGGGGGTGATTGTAACATCCCGGTTTTTGAAAATATGTGGTGCATGCGGAGAGGGTTAAGAGAATTGATTTGGCTACCTATATCACCAAAGTTCACTTATCTTTTCCGTCACACATCCAGAGAGAACTCCAGAGTTAAGCGTGCTTGGGCTGGAGCAATTTAAGGATGGGTGACCTACTGGGAAGTCATTTCCAGTACCGTGTGAGTGAGGAAAAAACACGGGGAAAGATCACGTGGTGATTTGCAGGGTTAGTAAACAAGTCTTTCGAGCTTCCCAGACTAACGCACCGACCATCGGAGAGGGGTGGGCCCATGGGCCGAGAGTGGGCGTGGGGCCCATTAGGAGATGAGGATTTTTTCTGAGGGGATGAGGATTTCCCTTGTATGTTATTGAGAGATGAGGATTTCTCTCGAGGGGATGAGGATTTCCCCTGCATACTGATAGCTCGACGGCGGTCGAGGCGTTACAATATATCTCCCCCTCGGAAACATCTTCTTCGAGAGATGAATTCCGATATTTCGGAATTACTATAAACATAGCCTTTAAACTCATATAATTTTCATATGATATCTCATATGATTGGACTTCTAGTGCATACCATCTTTTCCTTTATCATACAAAATCTCATTGCATTTTATGTATGGTACTTCAGTACCAAACATATATAAGCATTTTCTGTAAAATCCTCTAAGGATTTATTGAGATAACATCTTTTGCGATAGATGTTTAACTTGAGATATCTGAAGATAAATTTATCTTTCCAAGGTATATTCTCAAATTTTTTCTTCAGATATTAATATCTTAAGGAGTTATAGTGGTGTTCAAATCATCACATACATTGCTATTATAGCAAATCATTTACGAAATCTCCTTACATTGAAATTTTCTATGACTTTCATAAATATCAGTATCCAGTGATCTTTTATCATCGTACTACTTGTGATAACTCTGCTGGAGTTTTGATGATCTTCAATTAAGAATCACTTTATCAAAATCTTTTGATAAATACATGATTATACCCCATTTTACATATTTTCTATTCATTCGATTGAGTAGAGTTCCTGGAAACATAATTCTGATACCATTAATCTTTCGGGGATCATATCTTTCACATCCTTCAGGGATTGCAATCATATGTAATTATCCAGTGTTTAATAACATATTGCCAGACTTATAAGTATTGCATCCACCACAAGAGAACATGTCTCTTCATAAAATATTCTTTGTCTTTGTGACAATTTCACTATTGTTTCATATAAAGATTTATTTATCTTTCACTGGTTTTACACTTCACGTGCATAGACTACTGGTCTAATTCTCTACAAAAGATTAAACGTCTATTTTCTTCCATTCCATTTGGCCAATCATTACTTTGTGTACACTTTTCAATAGACTTTTCTTATGATCCTCTTTTTCATAATATCAACTGATTACTGCATGCAAAATATTACGACGTCGATTTGCTTTTCGGTTCCATTCTATTTCAAACATGAGATAGCTAGCTAGCTCTCTTCATTGTCAAGTACTTGAATATTTTCATTCTTAATGTTTGTGTCTCTTCTAGAGCTCATTCGGTCTCTTCTAGAGATCATTCAAAATCTTTCTTTCCTCGATCTGGTCATTCTAATTATTTGCTCCTTTTCTTTTACGAGGATTCTTATATTCGGAATCAAATAGGTCTATCACGCTTCATGCGATCTTTAGACTCACTAGCAGTCTGATATTGTCTTTTTGGGACATTAATTCTAATTGGAGCATATATAGCTGGTATAGGTGATTTCATCACTCTATTTGGGTCAGTAAACGTGTCTGGCAATCAATACGCTAAACTTGGAATTATCTTTTGGACTTCTAATTCTCATCCTTTAGTCCGAGGATCATTGATAATTCATAGATACTTATATCTTTTTTCAGCTATTTTATTTTCTCTCCCAAATGTTGGAAAAACTGACTCATTAAAATGAGTCTTCAAACCAAGCCTTAAATAAACCACTCTTGGATGGCTCTAGATACTTAGTATCATTCATATCCAACATATATTTTTATCCTCCTTTGAGATCTCATCTTAGAGTGCTATGGTGGAGCACTTTTCATACTTAAAGATTCTCATATGGGAACTATTTGGTTTCTGACCCTAAACCAATAATGATGGGGGGATCTATCAATTATTCATTGGCTTAATGCGAGTCATTGGTACTAAACCATTTTTGTGTATGAACATGAACATCAGGATGTTCAACACTTATTCTAGTGGACATAGAATAATCATCAAAGACTTGAGATGTGAATTCACCAACATTATCAAATAACCTTCCAAACTTCAGGTTGCAGTTTGATGACAAGGATAAATGTGAATATCTAGTCGATGCATCCATTGACTTTATGCGCCAATCGAGTCAATGCGTCCACTGAATCGATGCGTCTATTATAACCATAAGGAAGAAAAATTTCACATGGTGGGTGATCAGCCCATAACCATTTCCTTGTAAATATTTCAGAAACTATTAGATTCTAAATTATTTAACTGGTGAAAGCCAGATTATCATATTGCTTTCTGAGCAAGTAACATATGATAAATCATTAAGAAGAATCTTCTAGATCTTCATGGAATGTCCACATAAATTTTCATAATTTTTCTCATCATCATTAACCAGGATGACCAATCCAGTTAAGCCAAATATTTAATCTTAGTAAACTTCTTGTTTACTTTACATTCGTAGTAAACTTCTGGTTTACTTTGCTTCGCTAATCACTTACTCCCTTCAAAGAATATTAAAATTAGAATTTCTTTCTCGAAAATTCAAAGCTAATTATGAGAGTTATCGTAAAAACCGAGACGATCACTTTAGTAGCCACAGACTTTCAAGTCTTGTAATCTTAAATATCACATTTTGATGATCACACTTTTTCTTTGAGAATTGTTTGAAGAACTTAGTGAATATAATCTTGATATCACTTGTAGTGAACATTAATAATCAAAGAGTGAACATAATCTTCTGGATATGTCACTTATCATGTACATGAGATTCTTTAACTCTCCCCCTCGAGATGATAATACTGTAGGGTTATCAATCTCGAATTTACTCATTTAGAGTAACATACCCTACTTAGGTCATAAGCAATAGCTTTTATGTGCTCTTCTGGAGCATTCACTATTTTCTTTCAATTTCCAAATTATTGGAATATCTCTTGCTTATTTTCTCACTTCTGGTGAGAATCTAAGCTCTTGAAAGAAACTTTTTGATCTTGATCTTGACCATTCAAGATAATTTCTATAGCCAATTCTTTGACTAGTGTGATCTTTTTTCTTTTTGTATAAGATGTCACATTCACTTCAGGGAATGGATCATAATCATCTCGATGTGATTTTATTATAAAAATCTAATAGATAAATATGCAACATTAAGCATGAGAACTTAACTCAAATTTTACTTTAATAACATGATACTACATGATCGATTAATCATTATTCAAAACAGAGGATCACTTCATAAATTATAAATCAGCCAAAATAATAAATAAAACGACAATACTTTATAATTAAAGTTAGAGGCTAGTTATTCCCTTCAGGGGGCAAGCAACTTCCAGGCAGTCGTACCAAGATAATCATCAATACCAAAGTCTTGTTCTTTAAGATTGTTTCAAAGAACTTGTAAATCTTTTATGGTCAAATATGAACATACTCTTCATGATATGTCACTTAATGTCTATGTGAGATTTCTTAATTCTCCCCCTCGAGATGATGAAACTTCAAGTTCATTAACCTCGGACTGAATTCCATTCTAAAATCATCTCTCTTTAACTTTGAGATTTGGGAGAGTTTAACGCATGAATAAATTCAAAAGCGTTTTCATAGATATAATAATCTATATGTTCTTCAAGAACCTTTAATGATCTTTATACATTTGATATCGTACTCACATTAGATTATCGTACTTATCATATATTTGTTCTCACTTCTGGTGAGAATTTAAATTATTGAAAGAAATATCTTGCCTTTCATTAGACATACATAAGTATGCCATCAAATCATAAGTCTCATTTATAAACTTAAATAAAGAAATATAAGACAAATTAAAAACAGATTCAATCGAATGTTTGTATCAAAGCTATTAGTGCAAAAGTCAATTCATATAAAACACTAGCATAAGACAAACAGTAGCATAAAACAAATCTATTATATGATCAGTAGCATTATAACTCAACAATTCTTTTCAAATTTTAACTAAGGTCAACGAATATTTATTAATAGCTAAACCATAAAAACCCTAATCGATTGAAATCCGTTTCACTATACGAACCAGTTTTAAAGCATCTTATGAATTTAGACATGGATCAAACAAACAATAAGTAATAACATGGAAGCATCGATGAACTAATTTATATGCTTAAATGTATATTCTCAGTTCTAATATACATACTTTATAAATTACAACTTTAGATCTGGTGATAATAAACATGTGATTCAATATGATTTATGATGTTATTATTAAACATGAACACAGATCAATCGACAATATTTAAATATTAGCACATATTGGTAAAACCAGTTCTAATTCAATTACATGAACACAGATCAATAAGAAGCATGGCCAATCAAAGCAATAACTAGCTCAAACGATCAAAGAAGGAAGAATCAAACATGGATCATAAACCAATAATTAAACATATATCGATTATTATAAACTGTTATACTGATTTTAATAATTAAGCATATGGAATCAAATAATCAAAGTCTATGATTAAAACATATAAAGCAAAAGTCAATTTACATTTAACAATTTAACAATTAACAGATCAATGAATTCATAGGTTAAACTATCATGCTTCACTACCAACAATCGATGATAAAATAATATTAGAGATGATAAGCATATGAATATAATTACTAAACAGTGAAGCCAACTTATGAACGTATCGTGGATTAATTAATTAATATATATATGCATGATCAAGTGATGAAGTAATCAAGCGGAAATCATGAATTGATGAATGGACAAACAGTAACCAATTAATCGAATAATTTATCAATAGGTGAACCATAAATCATTAAGTAATTCCGTAATAATAGATAAAACGAATATTAAACTATGTGACCATGGTTATGATTCGATCAACATACATATATGGATATGCTATCAAACGAATCATTAAGTCAAATAAACAATTGTATAATAAGAAAAGTCACGACATAAGTAGTAAAATAATCATGGGTCAAAGCGATAAACAATCAATATTAATAAAGATTTGTTTGTGTTATTCGATCAACAAACATACACTTGTATGATATCAACTGAATCACAAAGTCAATTGATGTACTTTGGGTTTTAGATCGGATCGAAGATGGAAAAGAAAAATCGGCGGCTAGGGTTTATTTAGTGGCTAGAACTATTCGTGCTGATAACGTGTTATGAATAAGAGAAAGACATTGAGAGAGAAGAGGGAGAGAAGGAATTGTGTTTTATTATTCCATCAATAATAAAAAGTATATATAGGATTACAGATACTTGGGGAATAAGTAGAACTTGGAGAACAAGTAAGTCTAAAACATTCTAGAACATGGATCTATAATAGACATCCACTTAATGGGTTTATAACAATGTCGATAATATTAACTTTTAAAGTCACTGTAATATATCAAACTAATGTCGTTGATATTAACTTTATTTAAAATCGTTTTTCTTTTAAACGAACACATATACTTTTAAGGGGGGATTTTGAGAAGTATCCTAAATTTTAATAAAAATTTGTAAAGTACACTTAATCTTATAAAATTATAAAAGTTTATTTTTTTGTTACGTAAAAATACGTAAATACCCCTATACATATTTAACTCACTATATAACTTAAGAATAATTTCAAGTTATTAAATTTAAATTCAAATTTAGTTTTGTATTTATTTTTTATTTTAAAAAATATTTTGTTAGTAAATTAATATCTAAAAGCTAAATTCTTTATTTAATTAAAAAATAAAGATTGACTTATTTTACAAAGTCGACTTATATTTTGGTTGGTTAATTTTTTACTTTGTTGATTTATTTATACAGTTGATTTATTTTTTTATGTTCATCGACTTAATATTCAGCTTCGTCGACTAATTTTAAACTGTTGACTTATATTTCGTTTGATTGATTTTTTACTTTGTCGACTTGTTTAACCATTGACTTATTTTTTATTTTTGTCGACTTAATATTCAGTTTCGTCGACTTATTTAAAACTATTGACATATATTATCATTTGCTTGATTTTTTACTTTCTCGACTTATTTAACCATTGACTTAATTTTCAGTTTTGTCGACTTAATTTTCAGGTTCGTCGATTTATTTTAAACTGTTAACTTATATTTCGTTTGAATGACATTTTAAGTTATCGACTTATTTAAACCACTGACTTATTTTTTTTTAATTCGTTGACTTAAAAAAAAATTTCATCGATTTATTGTAAACTATCGATTTATATTTTGGTTGGTTGACTTTTTACTTTGTCGATTTATTTAAACAATTGACTTAATTTTATGTTCATCGACTTGACATATTATTATATAAATTAATTAAATTATAAAATTAATTCGTAAGTTTATTTTATAAAGAAAATATCAATTGGTATTTTTATTTAAATTAATATATTGTAATTTAACTGAATTCTTATTTAGAATATTTACAAAAATATTAAATCAATTTTAAAATAAAAATTAGAAAAATCAAATCATTTTTTTTTTCTAACTTAATCTTGTTAAGTAAGAGTAAAACTTTCATTTTAACTCTTAAAATATGATATTTTTCAAAGTGTAACAAATTTGGTATAGATTTCAAATTTCCAATAAAATTTAGGATATATAAACCAAATTTCCCTTCTTTTAAGTTGTCCGAATGAGGTCGGGTATTACTTTTGTAACTAGACACTTTAGCTTCTGTTATGCTGTGGAAACGACTATAAAAAAACAAATTCTCCTGGCAAGACGTAACTAAAAAAACATTTCTTACCGTAAAAGCATATCTTTGCAAAACCACTTGCTTAGCTGCTAAAAAACATGTCTTTGCAGTACAAAAGTCATGACTAATAAGAAATCCCGTACGAAACACGAAGTTTAAAATGATCTCCCCAACGACAAATAATTAAGATGATTCAATTAAATAATTAATAATTTCGGATTAAAAAGTGATTAGTGTCTAATCATTCATTTAAAAACTGATGTATAATCGGCGAATGATATGACTGACGTCTTATTATAGAGGCACGCCTTTGTGTTCGTAGTCTATGAGCCGTTGAGGTACTTCATTTAAATTGATTAGATATTTCATTTGTTTTTTTTATCACAGATTTGATATTTCATTTAAAATGGTAGATTTGCATTGCGAACAAAATCTGATTAAAATACTTTTAAAACAAAATCGGCTGAGCCTTATAATATAGAGAGTCTCTACATATCACTAGTGATATCAATATCATGTGATGAATGATCTTTTCTTATTGGAGTGTTCAATTCATATTTCAGTTCAGTTTTGATTCGAAATTTTACGTATTTCAAATTTTTGATTATGAATAATAGTATACAAATTGAAATCGGGAAAATTCCTTAAAAATATCCAAACTTAATTATATTTGCTGAAAAAATACATAAACTATTTTGGTTGCCTGATTAATACATCAACTATTTAACAGTGGCTTTTATATACTCTAACTTTCAAAACGTGTTGATTTTACACCCTCGAGTTTGACGGAGTTAACCTGACTAACGGGAGTTTACAAACGCTGTTAAATTTTAACTGACACGTGTTTGCTACAGTAAAAAAATTTTATCCCCAAATCGATTTCAAGCTCAAGAACAATAACCCTAAATCCTAAGAATTCTTATCATGTTTCTGAGAATTCTTGTATGATTCGATTTTGTCTATGAAGATTACTTCTATATCAGCAACAAGACGGAGAGATTTCTTCTAGTTTATGTCCAACGGAAATCGTGAATTAGGATTTAGGGTTCTTGTTCTTGAGTTTGAAATCGATTTGGGGATAAATACAGCCAAGACTAATGCAGAGTATCGTGGCTGAAGAGTAGAGCACATAACCAGAAGCTACAAGCTTGTTTCCTCTCTGAAGAGAATTTAGCTCAGCTTTCTCTTCAACTGGTAAATGATCCAGCTCAACAAGGCGATTGTAAATCCCGAATATAGTTCCTGTGGGTATCGAAGCATCGATGTTCCGTGATCCATCTAAAGGATCTACAACCACAACGTAAGGACTGTCGTCTTTTATCCAAGTGGGACTATCGTCTTCTTCGGAAGCCATTACCGCTACTTTCCCTGAGTTTCTAAGAGATGAAAAGATGATATCATTCTGCAAGAACATAACATAAATTGTAAGATTGAATCTATGAATCATGACAAAAGAGGGCAAAGAGATATAGACCGAGACGATATCGAGCGGCTTAGGCATCATCATCATCATCTCCGATCGAAGTCCGACGAGTGGCGAGGGACTTAAAGGAAGCAGACTCACAGCGAGACTCCATCCCGCCACGGTTGTTACAGGTGGTCGGAGGAGAGAGAGCAAAAGCTGCGATTTGTCTTAGCGAGTAAAGATGGAGTCTTGGCGGGGAAATTGGAGTTGGGTAACGAGTTATAGTGAGTGATTGCATTTTTATCCTGGACTTAGAGCATCAGCGAATCTCAATCCCACTAGGTACGCTTCAAAATCAGGGGATGACGAATTCCATGGTCGATCGCATCTGCTTACGGTTAATTAGTGAATTGGGTTTCGGTTTTGTAATGAACCGGTTCGATTATAAGAGCAAATAAAAAGCCATAATTTTTTACAAGTTTTTTTACTGTAGCAAACACGTGTTAATTAAAATTTAACAGATTTGTAAACTCCCGTTAGTCAGGTTAACTCCGTCAAACTCGAGGGTGTAAAATCAACACGTTTTAAAAGTTGGAGTATATAAAAGCCACTGTTAAATAGTTGATTTATTAATCAGGCAACCGAAATAGTTATTGTATTTTTTCAGCAAATATAATTAAGTTTGAATATTTTTAAGAAAATTTCCCAAGTCAAATCTAATCTCTAATAAATGATGTGGTATTAACTATTTTGGTTTGGATTCACATTTTCTTCAAATATATCCTTAATTTAAGAAGAAAAAAATTAAGAAACGCTAGGTATATGATTAGTCTCTTTAGCAATGGTAGATCGGTTTTTACCTTTTTCATTTAGGTTCGAATTGGGTTGTTCAGATATATTGAATACATTTAAACCATTAATATATAGTTCAGTTTTGATTCCATTATTTTGATTCCATTAATACATTTAAACCATTAGTTTGAACTGGATCATATCAGTTTATCCAAACAATGAAATGATCAAAAGTTCTAAGAATTTATAGAATAGTTTCTTAAACACTACTTCGGTCCAAACTCTGAAAGCCTTTGACTACGTTACTCACGTTTTTTTGTCACTTTCAAATAGCTGTCAAGTACCACATTGAACCCATGGATCACCCTTGGGTCCAAAAATTCAGAGTTCAAATCCCTTATGTTTTTTGTTTTGTGTTTCCAACGTTTCTGATAAGTCTTGTTCTAAACTTAAACTTAAGCATTGAAATGTATATGAAAACCACATCAACGATATTTCAAATATTTTTATTATTTTTGGCTTATATCGTCCTAGAAGTTTTTCTACTCTTTAAAGTTTCCTGATAGTTTTTTTTTTTTTAACAATTTCATGTTTCCTGATAGTTTCTTCATTCTTCGTAATGATGATTTAAAATTATAACATAGTAGATTAGATTAGGATCCGCGTTAATATGCGTGTAAATACATTAAAAGTTGATAAAATAAATATTTAGAGTTTAATTACTAATCCGTTGAATTTTAAAATACGATTTAATGTTGATCCTAAAACCATTAAATGTCAAGTTATATCCATATAATGCAGATCCAAAAATATGTATAATTAGAATTTAAATCATATTTTTAATGACAAAAAAATATATATTTTTACTCATTATGAATATTTATAAATTACGTGATAGAAACATAAAAATAATTAAAATACTATGTAGTTAAATCAGAAAAAATAAATTTTATGTTAATAACATCATAAAAACTATAAATAATGTAACGCCCGTGAACCAAAAAGTGGATTTTTGGTGGGTGTCGATCGACACAGGGGTTGTGTGTCGATCGACACAGGGGTTGTGTGTCGATCGACACGAGTTAAAATCAGACCGACGGTTTCGGTTTCTGATTGCCGGTTTGGTGGGCCGGTTTAGGGGACACCCTAGGGTTGTATATAAGGGCTGGAACAGACGCGTGTTGGTCTCTTTTTGGCCGAAAATCAGAGAAAGAGGCGGATTTGAGAGTGAATCAAGAGAGGTTGTGAGTTGTGTGTGATTGAGGGTGAAGGACAGTTTCTGCTCGAGTGTTTGAGAGGGCAAACGGCTGGGCAATTCGAGGAGGATTGGAGTGAAACTTGGTGGATAAGTTCTCCGATCTCTGCTCTTGATATAGGCGAAAACGGTTCGTCTTTTTGTTGTTTATTCATCGAGTTAGGGCTGTTTGAACTCGATGGGTCTGTGTAGATAGGTTGTCTACGACCAGTCGGCTTCGGGGTTGATTTCCGATCGAACCAGAAGGATTCTGGAGGCGATCCGCATACCGACGCGTAGCTGTGTCTGTCTAGTTTCTAGAACAGTCGTCCGTTTTAGTTTTAGACCAGTGGTTTGTCGTGTACAAGTCGTTTTGTAACCGATGGTCCCATTCTCATTTCAATTAGAATGATTGAGAACTTGGCTGCAAGTTCAAGCAACAAGTCCCAGGAATATGACAGGACTACGAAATCCAGTGG
This sequence comes from Arabis hirsuta, assembly GCA_964056655.1. Lineage (NCBI taxonomy): Eukaryota > Viridiplantae > Streptophyta > Magnoliopsida > Brassicales > Brassicaceae > Arabis > Arabis hirsuta. The sequence goes on from OZ053301.1 coordinate 25,911,569, forward strand.
GATGGACTCCCACAAGATCGATGACCTTACGGCCAAAATCAACTTGTTGCTCAAAGCGAACCAAAGGATGGTTCACTTTGCAGATGAGAATGTTGAAACACTCGCTGAGGAGATGGTTGAGGAAGGAGATAGTGATCAGCATGAGGTTATCTATGTGAATGGTCAAGAGTTTATACGAAATCGTGGGTTTAACCAGAATTATAGGAGCCACCCGAACCTCTCCTATAGGAGTACGAATGTTGAGAACCCACAGGATCAGGTTTACTCGCAGCAAACCAACCCCCAAAACCCAAAACCTCAGGATCAAGGTTTCCAGAAGACCTACCCTCAGAACTTTCAAGGCAAGACGTTCCTCCCTTTCCAAGGTCAGAAACCGCAGTTCTCTAACTTTCAGGCTCCTGCGAGCTCCGGAAGAACTTCTCAGGATGAGTTGAAAGGAATGATGCAGCAACTAATGGCTAATTAGCAGAAGTGTGCTACTGAGATCAACACGAAAGTGGATGCTATGTATTCGGACCTTAACGATCGGCTTGAAGCTGTTTGCAACCACGTGAAGAGGCTTGACACTCAGGTAGCTCAGATCTCGGCATCAGCTAAGCAACCACCAGGGACTCTTCCAGGAAAAGTTGAAACAAATCCCAGCGAACACTGCAACGTGATATTAGTTCAGAGTGAGGTGGAAACTGTCTCAGCATCGCTTACACCAGAGAAAGCAGAAGAAGTTGTCGAATCATTACCATACATCCCTAGGATCCCATACCCTCAGAAACTGAAATATGAGATTGATGAAAAGAAGCTGGCTGGGTTTAATAAGATGGTGAGTGAGCTTCCTCCTGATATCTCTTTTGAAAAAGCATTTAGAGTTGATCCTGCATATCGTGAGTTCTCAAGGGATACCAAGAAGAGTCTCACGGTAGTCAAGGCTCTCTTTGCTGAAGCAAGGAATACATCATCTCCAATGAAGCAGTTGCCAAAGCTAGAAGACCCTGGGATGTTTGTTGTTCCATGCTCCATTGCAGGAGTTGAATTTAAAGAATCTCTCTGCGATTCTGGGTCTTCCATCAATCTCATGTCTAAGGCTATTGCAGAACAGCTTGGGATTACTACGATGAGAGCTACTAATATATCTCTTAAGTTTGCAGACTCTTCCACCAAAGTTCCACAAGGTACTATTCATGATTTACATGTTCAAGTTGGAAATTGTCTTGTTCCTACTGACTTTCAGGTGGTGAAGATGAGCGAAGATCCTGGTATACCTTTGATCCTTGGAAGACCGTTTCTGGCGACAGTGGGTGCAATTGTAGATTTTCCTAATAGAAGAGTCTCGTTCTCTAATATTGACAAGCAGGTCTTCTACAAAACTATACCCACTAATGAAGCAGCCAAACTTGCATCTTGTGTTACCGTTATCAATGGAGATAAGCTGCAAATGGTGACAAAGAGAGATTATAGTGATAAGAGTGAGGTCAAGGAAGTCCTAGATGGAGACCCTCTTATCATAACAAAGCAGACCAGGCAAAAGAGCAGGGTAAAGGAGAAGGAGATGAGCCAAAGAATCAAGGGTGATTCTCATATAGTTTTAGAACCTCAGAGACGTGTTGGTGACACGATTGAGTACAAGGTAAAGTCCAAAGGGATTTTGAAACCTTTCTCCAAAGTTAGAGCTATTCTCACATCTGAGCTGAAAGAGAAAAATGAAGAAGCTGTGAAAGCTACGTTGAGCAAGGTTCTGAAGCTGAAGATTACTGATTGGAGAGCTTGTTTTGGAGAAAGTTCTCACGCCCTTCATCCCGACTGATTTATGAGATCCAAGTCAAGCTAAAGACTTTAACCAAGCGGTGGGAGGCAACCCACCGGTACGTTTTCTAACCTTTTCAATTTGATTTCTTTTGTTACTAACTTTGAATTTTAGTTTTGAGTTTTCAGGTTTTGAAAAAAAAAAAAAATTGTTGTGGAATATGTAAGGAGAATCGATCGATCCCCTCGGCTAGATCGATCGATCCGGAATGAGAAATTCAACACGAAGACCATCGGTCAACCTCAGGATCGATCTGCACATCGATCCAATTCCCAGAAGGAGCACCTGCTCCCCAACATTGAGCACCTGCTCCCCAGAAAGAGCACCTGCTCTCCAGGGTAAAATTTCAAAATTCGGATTTAGGCCACCGAGAGGTAAGTATTTCCATGAATATTTTTACTTTCTGCTTTTCATTCTTACTTTCCTTTTCACTCTCTCTTTTCTTATTTTCACACCGAGACGGTGTGAAGTAAGTCTGGGGGGAGTTGCTACTAATCTCGTTTATTTTGGATGTTTTTCTATTTTCTTATGTCCCATTTTGAGTCTTTCTTTTCATTTATTTTATTGAGTCAAAACTTTGTAGGGAATTAGGACATTATCTTATGATGATGTTTGGACTATTTGTGTTTAACTTTCTCTCTAGTGACCATTTCTTCAGAGCATGAGTACAAGGAACAGCTGGAACACTTCGATACACCATCTTCCAGGTTTCATATTGACCAAAATTTGATCTCGCTATTGGCACTAGATTAGGGAAACGAATCATATTCAGGACTCCTTATTCTTTTTATCACTCTTGTTGTTCCTGAATAGCTAGCTCATTTTTAGTTAGTACCCTCCTTAACCCTTACCTCTTTTCAAGCCCCTTGCATTCTTGTTACTTCTTTGTCATATGTGCAGCATATGCGCAAAAGGCCCGGAGAGAATTGGGTCGACATTGCCTTTAAATCACTCTTTCTGAAGAACGAGAGCACTGATTCCCAGAAGGAGCACCTGCTCCTATTTTCAGAAGATGGTTTTACAACGAGGTGGAACAAAAATCCACGAAGGAGGAACAATAATGATGAGCTCCACTTGGGTATGTACAGTAACTCTAATTCTTTTTCGTGCTTGAGAGACATACAGTTGTAATAAATCCCTCTTCATCATCATATAACAAGTTCATGCAAAAAAAAAAAAAATCAATCAAATCAGATGATGAAGAGTGGTAAATATGTAAAATGTCTCTCTGCACAGCGAGTATACCCAAGGAGGACGATTGCAACATGAGTCGGTTGGAAGATTTGGAGAAGAAAGAGTGGTTTAGAGAATGTGGATATCAACGTACCCGTTCTCTCTTGCAATTTTGTGCAATATTCTGCATCCACTACGAAACATCGGGTAACCCTTAAACACTTTAAACACTTTGAACTCCACCTCTAAATGGCCAAACACCCTTAGCGTCGTCTACCCTAAATGGTGCCTTTAGCGAGACCCTCACGCAATTTTAATGCGTTGAGTTTGTGTTTGGGAAATGGAACTTGATTGAGAAATGTGTTGAGGATGTTTTGGTAAAGCTTTGTTATTCGTAATTTGGATTATGTGGTCTGCAGATTGAGGGTTTTAAACTCGGTTCACTGAGGATAAAAGAGTTCCCGCAATTTCAAACCTTTCTCCTTCACTTGGTCTTGAATTTGTTTGAGGACAAACAAAGATCTAAGTCTGGGGGAATTGATATAATGCGTTTTTGGCGCATTCTAACCCTTGTTTTGTAGGCTTTTATCCAGTCTTTCACTCTCTATCGAGTCATTCTAGGTACATAAGTGGCTGGAAGCAATGACTGGGGCTTGCAATTGGATTTGGCTCGAAAGGAATGAAGTTGGACCCTTTTTGAACATTCTGGAGAAAGGGAGCACCTAGTGCAGAAGAGAGAGCACCCGCTCCCAGCAGATCTGATTATGGAAACTTCATTTAAACCTATTTTTAAAACCCTAGGTTTTAGGGCAGCCGCCAAGGCCTATAAAAAGGCAATTCACGCAGCCAAAAAAAGGAGAGCCACAAAGAGTCGCAACACACGAAAAAGGGAGAGAGATCGAAGGAGAGAGATCGAAAGTGAGAGAGAGATTCGATACTCATCT